>CM051244.1:79363052-79525552 GCA_027917425.1 Gastrophryne carolinensis
TTGTTCCATGTGCCCATGGGCACATGGAAGCACTGCCCCTATGGTATGTACACCCCTGTCTAGAGGAGATGGTAATCACTGGGCCATTTTTCTTTTTTACCTGTTAAACCGGACCTTCAGCGTGATTTAATGAAAAGCCCAAACTCTTAAAAAACTGTTCCCCAGCATCTAAAATTAATATATTTTACATTTTTAGTCACTAACTTATTATTCTTTCCCCCACTGGGCTGCAATTCTGTTCAGGAATTTAGGATACGGGCGCCGCCATCTTGAATCAGAAGCATTACACTTACTGAGGAGAGGAGAGTGGGATAAGGTACAGGGGGTGGGTTATAGCTGTGCTTTGCTCAGACAGAGCAGAGCTAGGGTCAGGAAAAGGTCAGCAGTCCCAGAATGCAGAGCAGCACAGTCAGGAGGCACTTCCTGTTTGCAGGCTACATGATAAGATGGCAGCTTCCATAAGCCGCCATCTTGGATGTTTAAAGGCTCATAACATGCAGTAGATGCAGGTAGGATGATTTTTAATGTGGACAATCTGTATGTACAGCGTGTGGGAAACATATAAGAAAGACTCTAATTGGTGGTTCAGCGGGGAACAACTGCACGCAATCATGTTCTTTTTTTTTTTTTTTTTATTACATTCAATTAGTGATGGCTGAGGGTTGCTTTTCTATAGTTTGCAAACTATAGAGGCTAGCTTCACCCCTGCTGGAGAGCTCTGCACTGCTTGATTATTATGCAGGCTACCCAGTGGTGTGCTTAACCACCACACAAACCAAGCAAGTGCATGGGGCCCCCACCTGCTAGGGGTCCCCCAAAAGCAGGTTCAGAACAGTGGCAACTATTTGTTTAAAAAAATAAAGAAATAAAAGCACGCAACGGGTGGCCATTGCAAGTGAGGGGTGCCTTTTAGAATATAGAATACTAAAAAGAAGCAGCAGTCATCTTATGAAGACAACAATGTGGTCTGGTGTCCCTAGAACCTGAATGGTGGAAATGAATGAGCCAGGCCTACAATGGTTACAAACCCAAGGGGCCTGGCCAGGGGCGTAGCTAGAGGGGAGCATGGGGGCACTTGCCCTGGGTGCAGCAGGTCAGGGGGACGCCAAAGGGGGGCCTGGGAACAGGTTGGGGAGCCATTTTGAATATTTGCCCTAGGTGTCAGAAAGCCTAGCTCTATTTTTTCTCTTATCTCCCAAGGGCCCGTATAAACCTGGAGCCGGCCCTGCTCAACATTACTTAAAGCGGTCCTTCACCCTGAATAAGAGCGTATCTTATATGTTTCCCACACCCTGTACATACAGATTGCTCACATTAATCCGGACCTTCACCCTGAATAAGAGCCTATCATGTATGTTTCCCATACCTTGTATATACAGATTGCTCACATTAATCCGGACCTTCACCCTGAATAAGAGCGTATCTTATATGTTTCCCCCCGTACATACAGATTGCCCACATTAAAAATCATCCTACCTGCATCTACTGCATGTTATGAGCCTTTAAACATCCAAGATGGCGGCTCATGGAACATCAGGCAGCCTTGCAAACAGGAAGTGCCTTCTGACTGTGCTGCTCTGCATTCTGGGACTGCTGGCCTTTTTCTGACCCCAGCTCTGCTCTGTCTGAGCAAAGCACAGCTATAACCCCACCCCCTGTACTTTATCCCACTCTCCTCTTCTCAGTATGTGTGATGCTTCTGAGTCAAGATGATGGCACCTGTATCCTAAAGTCCTGAAGAGAGTTGCAGCCCTGCGGGGGAAAGAATGATGAAAAAGTGACTAAAAACTTAAAATACATTAATTTTAGATGCTGGGGAATCATTTTTAAGGGTTTTGGCTTTTCGATTAATCATGGTGAAGGTGCGGTTTAACAAAAGGGGGCGCCAGTACTTGAAGTGCCTAGGGCAGCATGAACACTAAATACAGCCCTGCCCGCGGGAGTGCCTGCAGCACCACGGCCAACAGGTCCCGCTCCCCTTGAATAATAGCCCCTCCCCGCCCATCCCCTCCCCACTGTCTGGCCGGCCTCCCTCCAGCCATTGGTTTTGTGTCCTGCCTTCCCCCCCCCGAAACCTGCCCCGACCGTACCAGCCCCGCCCTGCTGTCTGGACGGCCAGCCTCCAGCCGTTGGCTTTGCTGCAGGGCCGGCGCGGGCCCACCTGCTCACCGTCTACCACGTGACTAGGGGTGGCTGGGTTCATCACTCCCTCAGACAAGTGAAAGGTACTGTAGGAGTGGGCAGGGATTCGGGGACCTGTCACGATTGCTTTGTGTTTGTAGTAATTTTTATTTTTTTTTTAAATATATTTTTGGAAAAAATAGATTCCCTTTTGGAATGCCCGGGGGGGGGGATTTCCCAGATCACCCATAGACACTCACTTCTTCCCGGTCCAACGGCGCATGTGCAGGCTATGGTGCAATGAGAGCCGCCAGCTGTAACTAGGTAATTCAGCAGGTGGCTCTCATTAAAATCAATGGAGATCCCAGCCTGCTGAATTACGTAGTGATGGCATGCAGCACTCATTGGACCAGAACCTGCAATGCCTCTGTAAAATGTGATCTGATTGGTTGCTATGGGCAACTCAACAAGTTTTCCTCTGCTCAGGTTTTTATTTATCTCCATCCCCCATCTCACCTGGATGATGGTGGCTGTTTAATGCCTGTTGGCGTTTCCTCAGGCCCCTTGATGAACATTGGGCCTGAGGAAATGCCGACAGGCATGAAACAGCCACCATCATCAAGGTGAGATGTCCCTGCCTTTGATGTTGTGCGCACTGCACTTTGGGGAAGCTGTACCTTCACATTGTTGTTGTTTACAGTCTGTGTTGAATAAACACATGCATAGAAAAAGAAATCAAAGCTAAAGTAGAAAAAAACAAAAATGAAACTGTCGGGGTGAGTGCGTCTCTTTCTCTTTATTAGTTGGATTGTTTGCTGAACTTGCAGCCAGACAGCACCGCCCGTATTCTCATATACAGTTCCCCCCAGCACAGTACTTCAGTAGCCTAGTTATACAGAGCACTTCGGCTCTGCGACAGATTTTGTTATGAGGGGCTGCTTCGTGCGGTGGTTGACATGTGCTCTCTATTCAGAGAGCCGGAGCCCTACATTGTAGATTGCAGGGGGCCCCAGCCCTCTGAACCCATCCCCCCCCGCGATCTCTAACTTATCTCCTATCCTTAGGAGAACTACTCCTTTAAAACAGTGTATCAGTATTCAATTCCTCATATCTTTGCATCCCTATTGTCTTTGTGTGACTGGGGTTATTCTTGGTCTTGAGGTTAGAAAAATTAGGTGAGTTGTAGCTACAGAGTAGTGTTTTTTTTTTTTTTTTTTTTTTTTTTTTTTTTATAGTCTATTGAACAAGACCCCACAATGACTTCTAAACGGCCAAGTGGTGCAGAATACCGTAAAAGAAGGAAAAATGCCAGAATAGAAGACAACAAAATGTCGTCATCTATTGGGAAATGGCTGGGAAAAACTAGATCAGTTGATGAGAACACTGAAATACCAACTGGGTCAGGAGACGTGATTTCAAGTTTGTCTACAGAACTTGAAATTAATCTTGATACTAATCAGCAGATTGGTGAAAATACATCACGGTCACCGTCATTATTGTCTGACAATGATGATACACATTGTACCTTAAATATCTTAAATGATACTACTACTCATGCGAGTGATGAACCAGTTATTACCTTGAATACCTTAAATGACACTTATACTGAGGTGAACATCTGTGATTCACAATGTAGTACCTATCCAGGGATTGTAAATTTTAATGATCCACCCTCATGGCCTTGTATAACAGATAATATAAGGTGCCACCTGATTGAGCATGGTCCTGACCAAGGAAAAACTGCAGATTTTAGAGAGTCAGCATCTGAAGATGGTAGAAAATTTTCAAAAGATTGGTTTTTTAAAAAGCTTTCAAATGGTGAAGTTGTTGAACGTAACTGGCTTATTTACTCTGAAAATAGAAAGTCCATTTTTTGTTTCCCATGTATGCTGTTTGATCAGCGAAACACTAAACCAAATATTAGTGTTCCAAAATTAGGGTTTAACCCTTTAAACGCCAGCCACGTAAATTTTACGTGGCTGCCTCTCCAACAGTTAAACGCCAGCCACGTAAAATTTACGTGCCTGACTTTCCCCAGAAATAAAAAAAAAAGTAAAAATAAAAGACACTTACCTGACCCCTCGTTCGATCCGGTCGGGTCTCCTCTTCAGCCAGAGGGGCTCCGATCGCCCATCGGGGCTCCTCCGGCTGCAGGGGAGGGCCCGGAACAGGGTGCCTCCCCCCTCGTTTCAGCAGCCGCCCGGTTTCCTATCAAAAAAAAAACAAAAAAAAAAAACAGTCACCTACCTTTGTCCCCGCCGGCTCCCGCAGGCTCTCCTCTTCACGGGGGGGGGCTCCGATTCCCCCCCCCCGCTCTTCTGTCTTCTGGAGGGGGCATAACAGCCCTCCTCCCTTTGCTTTCCGATGGCGGCCGCCATCTTGGTGACGTCATCGGGGCGGGGCCAGATGACGTCACCGCCGGGTGTCATCGGGGCACCCGGCAGTTCATCTCTCAGATGCCGGTGACGGCTGGACGGGGAAGGAGGGAGGTAGGCGATCCTCCGATCGCCTGCCTCCCCCCTTCTCTGCCCAGCCGTCACTGACAGCAGATCGCCGCGGGACACAGAAGATGAAGATCGGAGGTGAGTAAAGTAAAAGTTTTTTTTTTTTTTTTTTAATAAACTTTTTTTAAAAAACGTGTGTGTCTTTTTTTTACCTTTTAACCCTTTGTGAACTGGTAAGGGGTCCATGTGACCCCTATACCAGTTCACAGGGCTCGGGGGTCTGGCAAGTCACCTGCGCTAGCGGGTGGCTTGCCATTAACCCCTGGCACCCCCATTACCTGCCTCCCCAAAGGCCAGGGGGGGGCAGAAGAGCCCGGGCCCACATAGGCTATGTGGGCTCGTAGGCTGCAGGGTGGGGGGGCCACAAAAGCTGGCCCCCCCACTCTGTGCCTACAAGCCCCCATAGCTGGTCCCGGGCTGGTTACTGTGGGTAAGGGGGACCCCACGTCAATTTTTTTTTTGATTTTTAAGGGTTTTTAACCCTTAATAATCCAAAAAAAATGGGGTCCGCCCCCCCCTGGGAGGGGGGACCCCATGTCATTTTTTTTTTGATTAACCCTTTGTGTTCTGTCATCCAGCAGCTATAAAAGGCTTCTAGCAAGTGAGCAGAAGCCAGTGATCGCCGAGGGACAGAGTGCTCCAGGATGGATGGGAGGTGAGTACAGTGTAAAAAAAAAATAAAAATTAATAAAATATTTTTTCTCTTTTGTGTGTCTGTGTGATTATTTACTTTTAACCCCTTGTGAACTGGTAAGGGGTCCATGACCACTATACCAGTTCACAAGGCTGGGGGGATGGCAAGCCACCTGCGCTAGCGGGTGGCTTGCCATTAACCCCCGGCACCCCCATTACCTGCCTCCCCAAAGGCCAGGGGGGGGGGGCAGAAGAGCCCGGGCCCACATGGGCTATGTGGGCTCGTAGGCTGCAGGGTGGGGGGGCCACAAAAGCTGGCCCCCCCACTCTGCGCCTACAAGCCCCCATAGCTGGTCCCGGGCTGGTTACTTTGGGTAAGGGGGACCCCACGTCAATTTTTTTTTTATTTTTAAGGGTTTTTAACCCTTAAAAATCAAAAAAAAAATGGGGTCTCCCTCCCCTGGGAGGGGGGACCCTATGTCATTTTTTTTCTCGATTTAACCCTTTGTAGTGTGGATGGTAGTTGTATTTTTTTTGTGAATGTTATAAAATACTTGTTTCAGTTAGGGGGGGTCTCCTGGGCAGGAACGGGGGGCTACCGATAAATATGTGGTACCGTTCTAATCGGTAGAAATGGGGCTTTCACATGCAATATGATTTTCCTTAATAAAATACATTTTTTATTTAAAATAAAGGAGTCAATTTTCTAAAAAAAAAATTTTATTTATTTTTTTTTTTTTTCACTTAATAATATTGTAAAAAAAAAAAAAAAATTACAAACAAGACATTTCATGTTAAAGTCTAAACTCTGCTGCAAAAAAAAATATATATAATTTTTCTGAAAGTTCCAGCAAAAATGGCGCAAAACATGTCGCAAAACATGACGCAAAATGGGGAAAAATGGCCTGTCAACAGAGGGTGACAAAATCTCAAGTAGGCTGGCAATTAAAAGGGTTAATAGTACCTATGCATGTTGGGTATTGTTCTGTTCGGGGGACCTTGCGCTTTCAGACTTAGCTTGTTTTTTCTGGTTTGTATATTTATAAATTTTTTAGGGAAACCCTGCGCAACCAAAGAATTCTTTGAGGAATTAATTCCAGAAAGATGAGCCCACTACAACAAGCTGGGTACCCTTAGAAAGCTTAACGTGTGTACTTTCAGGGAATATATGGTTTATGGGGGATATTCCAAATGTAAAGGGTTGTTTTGGTTGAAAAATCGCAAGGTGCGCACTTTGTCTGCAGAGCTGAAATTTTCAAGTAAAATTACCGTTATGCGCATGCTTTACTTTGGGGTGTTTGGCAACTCTTCCCTTGACAGAACCTATGCATGTTGGGTATCGTTCTGTTCGGGAGATGTTGCTTTTTCAGATTAAACTTGATTTTTCTTGTTTGTATATAGTTTTTTTAGGAAAATGTGGCTTTGATTCTGCTTTTTTATCCTTTTTTTAGGGAAACTCTTTGCAACCAAAGATTACGTTGAGGGATTACTTCCAGAAAACTATGGCCACATCCACAAGCCTGGTACGCCTAGAAAGCCTGAGGTGTGTACTTCCAGAGAATATATAGTTTGTTGGGGGTATTTTAAATGTAAAGGGTTGTTTTTCTGGAAAAACCGCAAGGTGCGCATATTGCATAGCATAGTTGTATTTTATCTGAAAATCTCCTAAAGCGCTGTTTCAGTTTGGGGGAGTCTCCTGGGCAGGAAAGGGTGTCTACCTATACATATGTGGTAACGCTGTAACCGGGAGAAATTGGGATTTCACACGCAATAAGATTTTATTGACAAACTTACATTTTTTATTCCAAAAAAAACTACAATATGTAATATGTAATATTTTTTTTTTGCACATATTTCACCCAAAAATATTAAGAATACACCTAACAAATGACAAACAAGACATTTCATGTTAAAGCCCAGACTCTGCTGAAAAAAACAATATATCATTTTCCTGGGAAATCCCTGGAAATCCCCTCAAAAATCACAGTTGAACAAGGGGAGCGCAAAATAGTGCAAAATGGTCTGGCAACAAAGGGTGACAAAATCTCAAGGTAGGCTGGCGGTTAAAGGGTTAATGACTGGAAAAATGTTAATCGTATAGTAGAGCATGAGAATTCATCAAATCACCGCCAAAGTTTTTGTGAATGGAAATCCATGGAAAAAAGAATGTTTAGCGGAGACTGTATTGATGATTCAGTACAAAAAGCGATAGAAAGTGAAAAACAGAAATGGAGGCACATTCTAAAAGTAATACTCGATGCTATAATGTTTTGTGCTCAAAACAATTTACCTCTTAGAGGATCAAGTTGCAACATAAAAGATCCGAATTCAGGAATATTTCTTAGTCTATTGGAACTTATAAGTCATTATGATGTTCAGCTAAATCAGCACATTGCAGCTCATAAAAAAGGTTTACCGAGTTACTTTTCACCTACAATACAAAATGAATTCATTGGCCTACTAGGAGACCAGGTACGTGGTGAAATAATCTCTAGGGTTAAGAAAGCCAAGTATTAATCACTCCTTTTGGATTGCACACCTGACATATCTCATCAAGAACAAATGTCCCAAATTGTGCGATATGTGCGAATTGAAAATGGTGTTATTGCTGTAGAAGAAAGTTTTATTGACTTCATTGAAACAAAAGAAAAAACAGGAAGTGGATTAGCTGAAGAAATAATAAAGAAGCTTGAAAAGGATGGACTTAACCTTCAAGACGTAAGAGGTCAAGGGTACGATAATGGTGCAAACATGTCAGGAGTATACAAAGGAGTAAGAGCTGTCATCTTGCAAAAAAACACATTTGCTAATTTTGTTCCTTGTTCAGCCCATTGCCTAAACTTAGTAGGAGTTCATGCAGCTTCTATAAATTCCAACATGGTGTCATTTTTTGCCACTGTGAATAAAATTTACCAATTTTTTTCCCAATCAACCAGCCGCTGGGATACATTAATGAGTTTTTTAAAATTATCACTGAAGAGTCATGCTGATACCAGATGGTCATCAAAAGCTAATGCAATATGAGCTTTAGGTTCACAAATTTCCGAGGTGGCAAAGGCTTTGAAACAAGTTGCTTTAACCAAAAATCCGGAAGCTGTGTTAACAGCTAATAGCCTTCTTAAAAAAATCAATTTTGACTTTTTGTGCACCCTGTGCATGTGGCGCAATATATTGTCCGAAATTGATAGAGTTAATAGATCACTACAAGCAAAAGGCACCACTGTGTATCAGGCTTCAAAAATGATTCAGGGACTAAAAAACACTTTACAGGAAATGCGGGATAGTGACAGTGACTTTGTCACTGTTTTCATGGACTGCAAAAAAAAAGGCAGAAGAAATGGGATTTGCTGCAGAATTTATAGAATGCCGAAAAAGAAAAATAAAAAGACAGCAATTATATGAATGTGAAGATGAATCTTCTCTTTTAAGCCCTCAAGAGTCTTTCAAAATTCAAATGAAAAATGTGTTTGACACCATAGTTCAACACTTAACCTGGAGATATGAAGCCCTAAATGGAATTTCATCTGATTTTGAATTTCTTTCCGGCGATTCACTTCTCAAGATGGATACAGTTAGTCTTCAAAAAGCAGCAGTAAACTTGAGTAAAAAATATGACCATGATATAAACATGGCAGAAATTTCTTCAGAGATTCAGAGTTTTAAACATCAGGCTATAGCATTGCTTCCAACAGTTGCAACTGCGTCTAGTTTGGATCTCCTGCATTTTATTCATGACTATAATTTAGCTGAATCTTACCCAAATATAGAAATAAGTATAAGAATATTCCTTAGTTTGCCAGTAACCGTGGCATCTTGTGAACGAAGTTTTAGTAAGTTGAAACTCATTAAAAACTACCTCAGAGCATCAACAGGCCAGGATAGACTAACCAGTATGTCTATCTTATCAATTGAACAAAATATTGCAAAACAGATCAATTTTGATGCAGTTATTGACAAATTTGCTTCATTGAAGGCACGAAAAGTTAAACTTTAAAACCTAATCCACTTTATTGCTTTATTTTATTAAGTATTTATGGGCAAAGTTCGGCAAAAGGAGCTTTAGTTAGAGGACAGAGATTGTATGTCATTTTTCATACTTATCCTAAATTTTCAGTTACTGTAGTCCACTTAATATGTCCAGTTAATATGTAACTTGTAGTAGCACACCTTACTCAATGCTCTATGTTCTGGGTGATTATAGACTTATATTGAAATCCATGAATCAGCGATGGGGTTTTGATGGTTTTTGATGGGTTTAGGTGCACTGTTTATTTTATTTATAAGTTGTTATGATTCTGATACTTCTTTGTCACGTTAGGTGCATATGTTAAGTTACATACCTTCTTAAATTTCATGTAGCTGAAAAATTAAACAGTTCTATTCTACATTCTTTATGCCTATTTTCCTTAATGTCAAAATAATCCAGTAAACAAGAAACAAAACAAAAGGAAAAGAATATATATATAATATATATATATTAGAGATGAGCGAACCGGTTCGGACGAACCGGAATTCGCTCCGAATTTCAGGAAATATTCGATTCGCCACGAACCCGAATATTTTGTGGTTCGTGCCGATCGAATTTTTCCTGAAATTAAAAAAAAAAAAATGCCGGCATGGTGGGAGCGGAGCCGGCCGGCCCGCTCCCACCATGCCGGCATTTAAAAAAAAAAAAAAAAAAAAAAAAGCATTTTTGCCGGCATGGTGGGAGCGGGCCGGCCGGCTCCGCTGTCAGCGGAACCGGCCGGCCCGCTCCGCTGTCAGCGGAAGCGGCCGGCCCGCTCCCACCATGCCGGCATTTCAAAAAAAAGCAAACACTTACCTGCAGGTCCGGAGCGTGGAGGCCGGCGCCGGCCGGCCGCCGCTCTCAGCTGTCATCTGAGGGCGCGTCATCAGAGCGCCCTCTGATGACGCGCCCTCAGATGACAGCTGAGAGCGGCGCCGGCCTCCACGCTCCGGACCTGCAGGTAAGTGCTTGCTTTTTTTTGAAATGCCGGCATGGTGGGAGCGGGCCGGCCGGTTCCGCTGACAGCGGAGCCGGCCGGCCCCGCTCCCACCATGCCGGCAAAAATGCTTTTTTTTTTTTTGTTTTTTAAATGCCGGCATGGTGGGAGCGGGCCGGCCGGCTTTACCGGCCCGCCGGCCGGCTCCGCTGTCAGCGGAGGTATACCCATACGTTATGAATATGTCTGGAGCAGGACGTGCTGTATGCATATAGTACCAATTCTACAGGTGAGATTCTCACAGAATTGTATTTTGTTGGGGGTATTTCAAATGTAAAGGATTGTTTTTCTTGAAAATCTGCAAGGTGCCCATAGCATAGTTGTATTTTATCTGAAAATCTCCTAAAGGGCTGTTTCAGTTTGGGGGAGTCTCCTTGGCAGGAAAGGGTGTCTACCAGTACATATGTATCCCTTTCGGGATCCTTGTATGCATTTTAAAAATCCAGAATGCCTCCCTAGCCAATCATTTCTTTGAAATATCTACTCCTCGGGGACCTAAAGTCACCCTTTCCAGAACTTTTACCCTTAAAGTCTGTACCATGGGCCTCCTTAAAGTGTCTTGAATGGTTAGAAATACTCCTCAAATTAGTATCTATTTTTGCTCCATAGACATTCTCTGCAACTCTTACTTTCAACTTTCTAGTCGTATATCCTACATCTTGGCATTTGCATGTAACACATGAAGCACAGTATATTACATTGCGGGTGCTACAATTACTTACCTATCTGCTCTCAAAGACTTCCCCTGTGCTCATAGCTTGTATTGTACTCCCCTGATCAATGTGCCTACAGCATTGACATCTGTTCAATCCACATTTATAGGTGCCCATAATGGAAAGCTTATTTTTATCTCCTTTTACCCTATTGTTTTGTATTAGACTTGGTAACCTTTTACTAATAACTTTTACCCCATATTGTAACACATACTTTATACATGGGTCCCCATATAAAATCCTTAGATTCTTATATATGATTTTTTTCACCTCATTGAAATCTGAGGAAAATGACATTATAAATCTAATGGGATTAAGCATACATTTTCTGTCCTGTTTCTTTTTTAGGGTCTCCTGCTGAGATTTATATCAGACCCTCCCCTCGGCTCTGTCCAAAACCCCTATACATAAAGGAGATCCCCTTTATGTATCTTGGGCAAGTGGTGGAAGATGGGGGACACTGGAGCGTCCACCTCTAGAAACTCCACCATCCTTACTGTCAAGACCCCCAGGGCCACCCCCTCCCCCAACAAAAGATGTAATTCCTCTTTAAATTTGTATGTTGGGTCCCTAGAAAGGCACAAATAGGTATCTGTATCCTGTAATTGAGTATATGCTTCTGACATGTAGTCCTGCTTATTCTATACTTCTCTAAACTATACTACCGCCCTTGTCCTCATTACGGATTACAATAGACTTATTTTGTTCCAATTCCTTGAGCGCTTTATATTCAAATATATTCCAAGTATGTCACACACCCCGCTTCCAATATTCATGACATATAGGTTATAACCAGTAGAGGGCGAACTTCTGCAGAGATGACAGGAAAAAAAGAAGCCCCTCCCGTTCCATAAATAGCTGGGACCTCCCACACATTACCCAGTAATCGTCTCTGCAGACGGCGAGCAAGTCAGAAGATGGCCTGCAAAGAAGGATGGATCTCCTTCTTTGCAGGTAAGCCGGGTTCGCACCCGGACAATTTTGCCTATTTCTGCCCGGACCTGTTTAATTATACCCCTATGCCTCCCAGCCTTGGCTGTAGGCCGGGCGATGGGAGGTTACACCTCAACAGGTGTACTTATGGGAGCCATGCTCCCCCGTGAGACCCCATATTAAGGGGTAGGCGGTTTTGCCAGGTTTGGTGATCCTGGTTCGGGATTCCCCGTCCCTGTTTTCCCTTAACTACCCTGTAGCATGGGATCCCCCCTTCCGTGTCTCCCTGTTCCCCTCAGCCCGGGGGTGGGGGGGCTGAACTTTTCACATACTGTTTTTGCTCCTTACATTCTGTGTGGTGTGTGTGTGGGGTGCCTGTGTACTGTGTGCATGGCGGTGTTTTTTGTTTCTGGCCGCGTTCTATGGCCATTACTGCGGGGAGAGCTTCTCCCCCTCATTCTGGTTAAGGAAGGGGGCGGGACCGGGTGCTCGGCACGCTCGCGGCGGCCCACCCCCCTGTTTTCTGGCGCCATTGCGGAGCCCAGCTATTGATGGGATCTGCGTCCTTGTCAGCTTGGGGGAGGGGGTGGGGCCAGGCGTGCAATCCTCGCTGGCCCGCCCTTCTTCTCCCTCTTTCCTCTGCTGCCGCTGCTGGGTCGGACGCCATTGTTGGAGCTGTGAGTGCCCTGCGGGGCCCCCTTTTCTGTACATTGTACTGGCGGCTGGCCCCATCCCTTGCGGTGGGGCAATTTATAGTCCACTTGTGCTTAATATATATATATATATATATATATATATATATATATATATATATATATATAGCTATATAATATATATTTATATATTTTATTGTAGTTTATGTGTGGCCCTGCCTGCTGTGTGCCCTTTTTTCTTATGGGCCTTTCTTTTTGTGTCAGGAGGACTCCCTTTCCACATAAGAAAAAGGGTGTTCTCCCGGTCCTAGGGACCCTTGGATAAATTGGGGTCTTACAAATCCTCCCACTTGGGACTTAAAGGGGCATCCCGGGTAGCTTAATTGGCGTAATTCCCTCTGGTCCTTGTGACTACCATTAAAATCACCATATGGAGGCTCCCCAGGATACCGGGCTCGGGCTCCCTTCAGGGCAATCCCGGCTGTGTGTGGGTTGTGGGGTGTCCCTTATGGGGGATAATGTACTGATTTGCATACCATGTGCTCAGAAGGCCATAACGCGGCAGTCAGGGTCCCAGGCGTCTGGGTCCGCGCCGCCGGCCTCATCACCTACTCCACCCCGCCTGATCCGTACCCCAAGTGACACTGTCATTAGTGGGGAGTCGCAATCTGATGTATGTGCTAGATTGGCCAACATCGAGAGACTGATTTCTAGCTCACCGGTTCTGGATTTTGATGATTGTGATATCCTTGACTTGTCTGATTATTCCCCACTTGAGGAGGAGGAATTGTTTGAGTCTGATGGCTCTGAGGATCAGCAGTTTTTGGATGCTGATGCTGGGCAGGAGCATGGGGATGCCGTGGATACCC
This sequence comes from Gastrophryne carolinensis, assembly GCA_027917425.1. Classification (NCBI taxonomy): domain Eukaryota; kingdom Metazoa; phylum Chordata; class Amphibia; order Anura; family Microhylidae; genus Gastrophryne; species Gastrophryne carolinensis. The sequence goes on from CM051244.1 coordinate 79,376,482, forward strand.
CCAGGATTCTGGCCCATTTGTTTGAGGTGCTGGCTATTTCTCCTCCGGCGGAGTCCCCTCTGCAGAAGGGGGAATTTTTTGGGACCTCTAAGCCTCGTTTGGAGTTCCCAAATCAGAAGCATTTTGAAAATCTGATTCTTAAGGAATGGGAAAGACCTAGCCGGCTTCCTGGTGTTCCTCAGGGATGGGATAGGAAGTATCCCTTTCCGGTGGACACGGTGAAGCGCTGGTCGTCCCCTCCCGAGGTCGATGCACCCGTCCTGGGATTGTCCAACACATCTGTTGTGCACTCTCCAGACGCCACCATGATTAAGGATGGTGAGGACCGACGTATTGACCAAATGGCTTGTCATGCCTTTGCTAGCGTGGGTTCAGCCTTGGGGCCTGTTTGTGCTTCTGCGCTCACGGCTGTGGCTACCAGGTCTGTGGTTAGGGGCCTGTTGAGTGGTTTCCAGCTTAACCTGGCCAGTGATTAATTTGCAGCACTTACGCGGTGTGAATTATTCATGACTTTTGTCTTATCTGCCTTGGATGACACAATATGTATGTGTAGCAGAACCTCGGCGTTGCTGGTGGCTATTCGCAGATCGGCCTGGTTGCGCCAGTGGGCGGCTGACATTGCGGCTAAGAAGTCACTTACAGGGCTACCCTTCCTGGGTATGCGGCTGTTTGGAGATAAATTGGATTCAGTTGCGAAAGGAGGAAGGTTACCGCAGTGCAAGAAGCAGCGTTGCTCCTTTCGGGGGCATGCTCCTTTAATCCTTCCTTTTGCGGTGCCAGAGCAGGCAGAGGAGTTGCCTACTCTACCTTCAGGGGGGGGTTCCTGGAACAGAGGCAGAGGACGGGCCCGTCCGGGACCTGTCTGGGGTTCCAAGACCAAGCCCGCTGCCAAGCCGGCTCAGCAATGAGGGGGCGCCCTCACCCTTGCGGGTGGGGGGGACGGCTGCGGCACTTCTTCCGGGTCTGGGCCCGGGAGGTCACAGACAAGTGGATCTTGGAAGTGGTCTCTTCCGGGTACAAACTGGAGTTCGAGGACCGGCCTCCTCCCAGATTCCTCAGGTCTCGGGTCCCCTCAGACCCCCGGGCTGCGCAGGGGCTCCTGTTGGCAGTGCAAAATCTTCCGGACATGGAGGTCATATGCACGATGCCTTTATCAGAGAGAGGCCGGGGCTTTTATTCCAACCTTTTCACGGTGCCCAAAAAGGATGGATCCATAAGACCCATTCTGGATTTGAAGCTTCTCAACAGGTTCATCAGAACCAGGAAGTTGTGCATGGAGACTTTGCACTCAGCCATCCTTTCTCTTCGTCAGGGGGACTTCATGACGTCCATAGACATCAAGGATGCTTACCTTCATGTACCAATCTTCCCAGCACACCAGAAATCAGGTTTGTGGTGGGAGATCAGCATTTTCAGTTTGTGGCCTTCCCGTTCGGGTTGACCTCGGCACCAAGGATGTTCACCAAGGTGTTGGCGGGTATAATGGCCCTTCTCAGAGCCCAGGGCATTCGCATTGTGCCGTATCTGGATGACCTCCTCATTACAGCATCCTCTCTCAGACAGGCGAAGCTGGACACCAGGACGGTGGTGTCAACGCTGGAGAGGTTTGGCTGGGTGATCAACCACCCCAGGTGTTCTCTCTCCCCGTCAAGGGAGGTTGCATTTCTGGGCATGAATCTGGATACCATTCAGACCAGGGTGTTTCTCCCTCAGTCGAAGGTGCAGATGGTTCAAGATCTGATACGTCTTCTTTTGTCAATCCCTCGCCCGTCTATCCGGCTAGGGATGAGACTGGTGGGGTTGATGGTGGCTTCCTTCGAGGCAGTCCCCTTTGCTCAGTTCCACATGAGGTCGCATCATCTACTATCGGTTTGGGACAGATGTCCGCTGTCATTGGATCAGTCATTTCTGATGTCTCCCCTGGTTCGGCAGTCTCTTCAGTGGTGGCTGGAACCAAGGAATCTTCTGAGGGGCAGGTTTTCTCTGGCCCCTTGTTGGGAGACGGTCACCACGGATGCCAGCCTGTCGGGCTGGGGGGGTTTCTGGAAGGAACATCAGTTCCAGGGGCTGTGGGTTCCTCGGGAGGCCCACACCCCCATCAATGTCTTGGAGCTGAGAGCTATTCTGTTGGTGCTGTCACGCTTGACGCATCACCTCCAGGGTCTACCGGTTCAGGTTCGATCAGACAATCGGACTGCGGTCGCGCACATCAATCACCAAGGACTCGCAGCAGGAGTGCCCTCAGGGAAGTTTCTCTGATTCTTGCATGGGCGGAGAGCAATGTCCCGTGCATTTTAGCAGTGTACATTCCAGGAGTGGAAAACATGGAGGCGGACTCCCTGAGCAGGGGATCCTCTCACCGAGGGGAATGGTCGCTCAACCACAGGGTATTCCGGTCCCTTTGTCGCAAGTGGGGGATTCCGGAGGTGGATCTCTTTGCCTCACGTCACAATCACAAGCTTCCTGCTTTTGTGTCTCTGTCTCAGGATCCTCTGGCCCTGGCAGTGGACGCCTTGTCTCTTGCCTGGAGGGATCTGGGTTTTCTGTACCTGTTTCCCCCCTTCTCCATGGTAGGCAAGGTGGTGCGCAAGCTGGCTCAAGAGGGTGCGCCAGCAATTCTGGTGGCCCCAAGGTGGCCAAGACAGGTTTGGTTCGCAGACGTCGTACGGCTGGCGGTAGATCAGTACAGGCTGCCCCTGTTTCCGGATCTAATCACTCAAGGTCAACTTCGTTACCCCAATTTACAAACGCTGGCTTTGACGACGTGGTTGCTGATACCTCCATCTTAAGGGAGGAAGGTTTTTCTGATGCTGTGATTCAGACTCTTGTTAGAGCCAGGAAGAGATCTTCCTCTAACATCTACTACAGGACTTGGATTTCCTATATTGACTGGTGTGAGGCTAGGGCATTGCCTTGCAGGGTGTTTTCGATTTCTAGGATTTTGGATTTTCTTCAACACGGTCTGGATCTGGGGTTCCAGCTTAGTACCTTGAAAGGACAGGTCTCTGCCCTGGCGGTCTTCTTTCAAAGGTCCTTTGCTCTGCATCCCTTGGTTAAGACTTTTTTTCCAGGGGGTCACTCATGTGCGGCCCCCTAGAAAGCCTTTGTTGCCCGTTTGGGATTTGAATTTGGTTCTGTCGGCCCTCCAGGGTCCTCCTTTTGAGCCGGTAAAGGATGTTGCACTTTCTTTGCTTACACAAAAGGTTGCCTTTTTGGTGGCTACTACCTTTGTTCGACGTTTCTCTAAGTTGGCGGCTCTGTCCATTCAGGCCCCTTACTTTGAGAGACACCAGGACAAGGTGGTCTTTAGCTTTAAGCCAGATTTCCTTCCTAAGGTGGTTTCTGCCTTCCATCTCAAGGTTCTCCCTTCCTTGTGTCATAAGCCTAGCAATGACAAGGAGAGGGTTTTGCACTCTTTGGATGTAGTTCGTTGTGTGAAGTACTATTTGGTGGCTACTTCTCCTTTTCGTAAGACAGACGCCTTGTTCGTGGTGCCCTCCGGGCCCAGGAAGGGTTTGGCGCCCGCCAAGTCTACCATTAGTAAATGGACACGTCTGGCCATTGTTGGGGCCTATACTGCCAAGGGGAGGGATCCCCCTTTTCATATCACTGCTCATTCTACACGTGCTGTTGGGGCTTCTTGGGCTTTTCAGCACCAGGCCTCTGTTGAACGAGTTTGTAAGGCTGCTACTTGGTCTTCTGTTCATACTTTTTCCAGGTTTTATAAGGTTGATGTGCGGGCTTCAGCTGATGCTGTTTTTGGCCGCAAGGTTCTGCAAGCTGCAGTGGTTTAAATTTGTGCATTATTGCCTTTTTGGGATCCCCACCCATGTTGGACACTGCTATTGGATATCCCATATGTCATGAATATTGGAAGCGGGGTGTGTGACATACTTGAAATAATACCATTTTGTGATTACTCACCTGTAAAATGGGTATTATAAATATATCACACACCCCGCCCTTATTGTATTCTGGATCCTTTATATGGTGAACCTTTTATTGTTAAGATTTTTGGATTTGGCTCTTCCTGGTCCCCTTACTGCTTTCCTATACTGGGTAATGTGTGGGAGGTCCCAGGTATTTATGGACCGGGAGGGGCTTCTTTTTTTCCTGTCATCTCTGCAGAAGTTTGCCCTCTACTGGTTATAACCCATATGTCATGAATATTGGAAGCGGGGTGTGTGACATACTTGTAATACCCATTTTACAGGTGAGTAATCACAAAATGGTATTTTTTTTCTTCTTCTTGTTTTTTTCTTCCAATATCCTCAGATCTGCTTGAAACTGATCTTGAAATTGATCTACTACTACCGATCGGCTTTGCAATGGATACAATTCTGGATTATTAATTCTCATTTCCTTTGGTTTCTGAATCTTTACTGGCATTTCCTCATGGATATCTAAGCATTGATCAGAATCTTTTTTCAAAGGGCAGACAATATGTTTTGATCCCACTTTTCCAGAAATACTGACAGGATCCATTTTCTCTTCTACATGTGTTGATTCCCCTCCTTCTTTCTCCCCTATTTCTTTAAAATGCTTTCTCAATAGAACAGATCTGACACTTTTTTCATTATATTTATTTATTTGTGCACTGGATTTATTAGATTGTTATTTATAGCTTATTTATCTGATTCCTTAGGTGTACATTTTATTCCCATGTTGGCTGATTTATTGGCCATTAGGGGGCGCCAGTAGACCATACCCTGTTTATTGATAGTGATTTAAATTTAAATATGTTTAGTTCATGATACACAGTAGTGGATTGACTTAATATCTGATTTGTATACCAGCTTTATAGTTTGCAGTTCCCGGGGACCCACCAATTGTTCTTTTTAATCTTGTCTTGTCTGTATATGTTGTGTATATGTTTTTTATTGTGTCTTTAGTACCTTTAATAAATTTTGTCATATCACTTTATACATATTTCCAGAGTGAGTGCCCATATCTAGATCCCCCTTCCTTTTTTCTTGTATTGGTTTAGCTCTTCTATATTGCCCATAGAATCTCGGGCATACCCCTGGCATTTCTTTCTCTTTTCTCTCATACCACATTCGTTTTTTGAGGATTCATTCCATTCTTGTATACACCTTTCCTCCTGGGCTTCATCACTATCAGAAGATCCTGATGTAGAGAAAGTCACCCGTCTTGATTTCAATATAGATTTGGGATTTCCCTTATCATATCTCTCCTGGGCCATATATTTCGGCCAGAAGTACACCCTCTCTTTATCATAATCTTCTTTATCACGGGCAAATTTCCCCCGCTTCACTTGTATTATATCTTTTTGTAGTTTACTTAGTTTGGTTTTCACCTGCCCCATCATAACCTCAAACGACACTTTAATTGAATCCATCTCATTCTTTATATGTAACAGTCTCTCATTTTCAAATTTTATTATCAACTGCATCAATTTGGACGAGGCCTGTGATAAGGTTTAATTCCATTGCCTCTGGAATTGATCTGTAAATAAATTTGTGGACGGCTTTTTTATTCTCAATCCCCTTGGGATAATTTCATGTTAATGAATTTGCATCCTACCAAATTTTTGTCTCCTGGATCCAGAGATCCTGTAGTTTAAAAAAGTTCTTTCGCATATCCATATTATCATTCACAGTTAGGGTGTCTGTAAAGGTCATTTTATGCTGTAATTGCTGTACACAATCCCCTAGTAATTCCATGTCCATTTCACTATTCAAAGCTGGTGTTGGGGTTAACCCTTTTAGTGCCATCTACGTGAGTCTCACGTAGCTGATTTTAAATCCCCACAGAAAAAAAAAATATAAAAGTAAAAAACTCACCTGACCTCACCTTGGATCGGGCCAGCTTTTCTCTTCACCCGGGGGGCATCCAATCCCCCCCTCCCCGGGGCTCTCCTCGTTCAGGAGGGCGCCCCCCCCCGCGCTTAGGACGCTGCAGTTTACTCACCTGCAGCCATGATCCCTCCTGCGGGGTCTCCTCTTCACCAATTGCCCTCTCCCTCATTTCCTGGTTCGCGGCTGTTAGCCCCGCCCTTTGTGGGACACGATCACTGAGGGACAGCGGAGGATCAGAGGTGAGTAAAAAAAAAATAAAAATAATGTAATTTTTTCTGTCTGTGTTTTTTTTACACTTAACCCCTTGTGAACTGGTAAGGGATCCATGAGACCCTCTATACCAGTTCACAAGGCTGGGGGCTAGCAAGTCACCTGCGGCTAGCGGGTGACTTGCTATTAACCCCCAGCACCCCCAATTACCTGCTTCCCCAAAGCCCAGAGGGGGGCAGAAGAGCCCGGCCCACGGAGCTTGTAGCCGGCAGGGCGGGGGGCTACCAAATTGGCCCTTGCGCTCTGTTCCTACAAGCCCCTATAGCTGGCCCCGGGCTGGTTATTCTGTGTAAGGGGGACCCCATATCATTTTTGGGAGGATTTTTAACCCTTAAAATTGATGCTGTGATCCCCTGCCCCCCCCTCCTCTAGCCAGCGATCACCAGGGCATCTGACAGCTGATCAACACAGGAGCTGACAATCGGGTGAGGTGAGTAAAGAAAAAAAATACAATTCTGTGATTACTCACCTGTAGAATTAGCATTATGAGTATACAGTACGTCCTGCTCCAGATAAGAATCATTACACTTGGGTATTACTCCGCCAGATGGCACTGGACTGCAGAGACAGTGAAATTGGCTCCTCCCGGACCCTCAAATACCCGGGATCTCCCACAAATCCCCAGCATTGAAAAGCAGTTAACGAGAAGCCAGAAGAATTAAAACAGAACCAACTAGTAACTATAACAATGATAACAATCACCATACAGGGGATCCAGGATAATGCAAAACCAAAGGGTGGGGTGGAGCAGGACGTACTGTATACTCATAATACCAATTCTACAGGTGAGTAATCACAGAATTGTATTATTCTTAGTATACAGTACGTCCTGCTCCAGATAAGAATCATTACACTTGGGACATCCAATAGCAGTGTCCATAAAGTAGGGTGGGATCCCCAAAGGTAACAACAGACAGGTCAGACCACTGCCGCCTGCAGAACCTTGCGGCCAAAAGCAGCATCAGAAGGGACCACAAAAAGAGCATCAGTTTTTCTGAATGGAGCAGTAGCCACCAGATAGTACTTCAGACACCTAACCACATCCAAAGAATGCAAGACCCTCTCCTTAGCATTACTAGGATTAGGGCACAAGGAAGGAAGAACAATAGGCTCGATTCAGAGACACATTCGTCTGGACTTCCGTAGCTGTCTGTGAAAGTTTTGGTGGGCGTTTGTCATTTTTTTGTCTGCGCGCCTTTAGCACCAAGGCATTGCATGTATCAGCATGGCCGAGGCCATAAATTCTATATTGCATACCTGAATTAATACATTTCATGTATGCCTTATAGATGCATTTTAATGCTGACCTTAATTAGTCCTTAGCATGTAAACATTTATTTTCCCACACATCCATATAATTGCTATATTTTTTTAGACTTATATCCTTTGTGAATTATATTTGGATTGTTGAACTTGAATCTTAATTTGTTGTAGGAGTTATTGTTTTAGTTGGTTACCTTTGCTTTGTGTAATTTTATATTTGGTTGCAGGAACCGCAAGATGTGCCACTCACCCTTGCTCCTGATGCCCGTTCTTTGCCTGCAGAATGCGGGCCAGGGGTTCTCTAATTGGGCACTATGCAAAACCCGGCCCGTGGTGGCGAGGGCCCTCTGGCTTTTGAAGTCCAGATTTAGGTGTTTGGACCATACAGTGGGGGGCACTGCAGTATGACCCCAACAAGGTTATACCAATATTTTAATTTAAGTTTTTTAACAGGGACCACACGTGTCAGAGTGGCACAACTGAGTGTCAGGGTCCTTCAGTTGGTGGGCACGATGCAGGAGCTGCGCAACTCGGGGACCACAGATGAAGAATAATGTTCAGTGGCCTGCCATTGCTATGTATTTTGGTTTTTATAGTTGTAAAAATTTGAAATTTTCATAATTTTTTACAATTTTATATTTTATGATGGAATAAAAAAAAATGTTACATTGTCATTTCATTTACAAAATGCATTAACACAAAACTAATGGGCCCAGAAATATTTAAAGATGAATATTCACATGACCGAGAAGTGATTTGGGTAAGTTTTAGGGGGCTAAAATGGAAGAAGAACCTAACCGAGAAGTGGTTTGGGTGAGCTTTAAGGGTCCAAAAGGGAAGATGGAGGATAGTGCTAAGTGGTTTGGGTGAGCTTTAAGGGTCCAAAAGGGAAGATGGAGGATAGTGCTAAGTGGTTTGGGTGAGCTTTAAGGGTCCAAAAGGAAAGATGGAGGACAGTGCTAAGTGATTTAGCTAAACATTGTAGTAGAAGTGAGGGTGGCAAATATGTAGGCGAGCACTTTAATGAGTTAAGTTTGTAGTGCGCAGGCGCAAGATCGTGAGGATTTCCATCTGGACGATTATTTATTGAAAAAGGGAAACAGAAACTAACGGGAAACGTAAAGGATTCGTGGGAGGATACGATGGGAAGAGGGCAAAAACGAAAGCCTACGTTGTAACATGAGAAAATGAAACGGAAAAGTCTGGATGGAAAATGACATCCTCGTATTCGTAATCTGCCGTACGAACAGACGGAAACTTTACAGAAGGTTTTCAATGCATGCATAGAATCGCTCGTACACTCATACGAGAACGGAAACATTTCCAAAAAAAAAACAGATCAGAACTAAGACGGAAGTTTTTTTTTTGTCTCTCTGAATCAAGCCTAATGTCCTGATTCAAATGAAAGGCAGACACAACCTTAGGCAGAAAATCTGGCTTGAAGCGAAACACCACCTTGTCCTGGTGTCTCTCAAAGTAGGGGGGCTGGATGGAAAGCGCCACCAATTCAGACACACGCCTAACAGAGGTGTTAGCCACCAAAAAGACAACCTTGAGAGTAAGAATGGCCAGGGCAGCCTCCTGCACAGGTTCAAAGGGAGCACCCTGCAAGGCAGACAAGACTAAGTTCAAATCCCAAACAGGCAACATAGGCTTACGTGGGGGACGCACATGAGTAACCCCCTGGAAAAAAGTCCTGATCAGAGAATGCTGGGCAAAGGACCTCTGGAAGAAAACAGCCAGGGCAGAGACATGACCCTTCAGAGTACTGAGTTGGAGCCCCAGCTCCAACCCATGCTGCAGGAACTCCAGGATCCTGGGAATAGAGAACACACGAAAGGGAAGAGACTTAGACTCACACCAGTCAATGTAGGCATGCCAAACCCTATAGTAAATGGAAGAAGAAGACTTCTTCCTAGCCTTTATCATGGTATCAACAACAGAGACAGACAGACCCTTCTCCATCAAGATGGAGGTTTCAACAGCCAGGCCGTCAAAGCTAGAGTTTGTAAATTGGGATGGCGTAAGTGACCCTGGGCAGAGCGTACTGATCTACTGCCAGCTGCACCACGTCTGCGAACCACACTCTTCTTGGCCACCTGGGGGCCACCAATATTGCTGGCACCCCCTCCTGAGCTATCTTGCGCAGAACCCTGCCCAACAGGGGGAATGGAGGAAAGACATACAGGATCTGAAAGTCCTGCCATGACATTGCTAGAGCATCCGTGGCCAAGGCCAGAGGATCCTGGGACAGGGAGACAAAGACCGGGAGCTTGTGATTGTGACGGGACGCAAACAGATTCACATCTGGTTGGCCCCAACGGTGACACAGAGAAACACCCTGTTGCAGAGGGACCATTCTCCCAGGCGAGAGGTCCCCCTGCTCAGAGAGTCTGCCTGCAGATTCTCCACCCCCGGGTTGTACACAGCTGATATGCAGGGAACATTGTCCTCCGCCCAGGCCAGGATCAGAGACACTTCCTGGAGGGCCCTCTTGCATCCCTCCCTGATGATTGATGTAGGCAACTCCCGTCTGGTTGTCCGAGCGTACCTGAACAGGCAGGCCCCGAAGGTGATGAGTCAACTGAGTCTGAACCAACCTAATCGCCCGCAGTTCCAGAATGTTGATAGGTGTGTGGGCCTCCTGATGGCCCCACTGCCCTTGGAACTGCAGGGACTTCCAGAACCCCCCCCCCAACCTGTCAGACTGGCATCCGTGTTGACTGTCTCCCAGCAGGGGGCCAGAAAGGATCTGCCCACCAACAGGTTCCTGGAGTCCAGCCACCACGAGAGGGACCGCCTGACTAGGGGGGGAAAGCACAAGGACCTGGTCCAGGGACGCAGGATCCTTGTCCCATAGTGACAAGAGGTGGAGTTGCAGATGCCTCATGTGGAACTGGGCATAAGGGACCGCCTCGAAGCACGACACCATCAGGCCCACCAGCTGCATTCCCTGCCTGATGGAGGGATGAGGGCAAGAGAGCAGGAACTGAACCTGCGCTAGCAGACTGTCCACCTTCTGCTGAGGAAGAAAAATCCTTGCCTGAACTGTATCCAGATTCATTCCCAGGAAGGGTGTCACCAAGGAGTGAGACAGGGAAGACTTGGGATGGTTGATCACCCAGCCAAATGACTCCAGGGTGGACACTACCAGCTAAGTATCCAACTCTGCCTGTTGGAGGGACTGGGAAGTGATGAGAATGTCGTCCAGATAGGGCAGCACGCGAATGCCCTGAGACCTGAGCAGAGACATCACTCCTGCCAGCACCTTGGTGAACACTCTGGGAGCTGAAGTGAGACCGAAGGACAATGCCACAAATTGGTAGTGCTGATCCTCCAGAGCGAACCTGAGGAACCTTTGATGACCTGGAAACACAGGAACTGATGGCAGAGCGCAGAGTTTCCATGCGTAAGTGCCTGCACCTGACAAATTTGTTGAGGATCTTCAAGACCAGGATGGGCCTGACTGACCCATCTCTTTTGGGCACGGTGAAAAGGTTGGAATAGAACCCCTTGCCCCTTTCTCGTAAGGGGACCTGACAGATGACCCCCAGCTCCAGAAGGCTTCGCACCGCCAGAACTAAAGCCTGAGCTGACACAGGGTCCTGAGAAATCCGGGATCTGATGAATCTTGGGGGCGGCCAGGCAGCAAACTCTATCTTGTAACCGGCGGACACTACCTCCTGAATCCACCTGTCTGAGACATAAAGTCTCCAGACGTGAGCAAAGTGCTGAAGCCGTCCCCCCACCCGGATGGGTAAGGGAGACCCCCCTCCCCTGTCTGGCACCATAGTAGGGGGAAGAAAAGAAGCCCTGTCCCCGAAAGGGCCGAGACTGCCGCCTGGGCTGGGTTTCCCTTAGCAAACAGGTCCAGGCGGTCCCCAAATATCTAGCGGGTGACTTACCATTAACCCCTGGCACCCCCAATTACCTGCCTCCCCAAAGCCCAGGGGGGACAGAAGAGCCCGGCCCACGGAGCTTGTAGCCGGCAGGGCGGGGGGCCACCAAAACTGGCCCCTTTGCCCTGTTCTTACAAGCCTCCATAGCTGGTCCCGGGCTGGTTATGATGGGTAAGGGGGGGCCCCACGTCATTTTTTGGGGGGGGGTTTAAGCGTTTTTTAACCCTTAAAATTCCAAAAATGCCCCCCCCCCCTAGGAGGGGGGACCCTATGTCATTTTTTTTAATTAACCCCTTATGTTTATAGTGTAGATAGTAGTATTTTATTTGTAAATGTTATAAAGTGCTCTTTTCAGTTTGGGGGGTCTCCTGGGCAAGAATGGGGGGCTACCGATACATATGTGGTACCGTTGTAATCAGGAGAAATGGGGCTTTCACATGCAATATGGTTTTCTCTAATAAAGTAAATGTTTTATTTAAAATAAAGGGGACAATTGTCTAAAAAATATTATATTCTTTATTTTTTTGTTTTTTTAGGCAAAAATATTTAAAAAACAGTAGAAAAATTACAAACAAGACATTTCATGTTAAAGCCTAAACTCTGCTGCTGCAATATATATATATTTTTCTGAAAATTCCGGCAAAAATCACGGCTAAACATGGCGCAAAATGGGGAAAAATGACCTGTCAACAGAGGGTGACAAAACTTCAAGTAGGCTGGCAATTAAAAGGGTTAATAGTACCTATGCATGTTGGGTATTGTTCTGCTCGGCGGACCTTGTGCTTTCAGATTTAGCTTGTTTTTTCTTGTTTGCATATTTATATTTTAGGAAAACATGTTATTTATTCATTTTTTTTATTCATTTTTTTTAGGGAAACCCTGTGCAACCTAAGAATTCTTCGAGGGATTACTTCCAGAAAGGTGAGCCTACTACAACAAGCTGGTTACTCTTAGAAAGCTTAACATGTGTACTTTCAGGGAATATATGGTTTATCGGAGATATTCCAAATGTAAAGGGTTGTTTTGCACTTTGTCTGCAGAGCTGAAATTTTCAAGTAAAATTACTGTTATGCGCATGCTTTACTTTGTGGTGTTTGCCAACTCTTCCCTTGCCAGTACCTATGCATGTTGGGTATCGTTCTGTTCGGAGCATGTTGCTTTTTTAGATTTTACTTGTTTTCATATAGTTTTTTTTTGGAAAATGTGGCTTGATTCTTCCTTTTTATTCTTTTTTAGAGAAACTTTGTGCAACCAAAGAATACATTGAGGGATTACTTCCAGAAAACTAAGCCCACATAAACAAGCTTGGTACGCCTAGAAAGCCTGAGGTGTGTACTTCCAGAGAATAGCTAAATAGTGAAACACAGAGCTGCAAATATCTTTAAGAGAAAATTAAATCTCTCAATGTGAATTCAAAGTGAAAAAAAGTGAAAACAAAAAAGTGTGTACAGCACACCTCGACCTGACACTTCCCAGGAGCAGAGCCTCCCTTCCTGTACCAGAACAGCCCTTCATACAGCCAGAGGAGTGATATATTATATCCATATGAATTGTGGATCAAGACATATGGTCACCTTTGGGAGAAATAAGCTCTAGATATTGGAGCTTTATATTACAACACAAGTTTATTTCCACTTGGATTTCTATATGTGACAACTTGGAGGATGAAGGAGTTGTTTATTATGGCTTTAATATGAAGATTGTCTGGTAAGAGTTCGATCCAGAAGGTGGAGGATTATCTTTCATTACACTATCTTTCTGGACATCATCACGTGACGGGCTTCTCTAGAATCTTTGTTCAAAAGACTTTTTTTTTTTTTTTTTCACTTTGAATTCACATTGAGGAGACTTAATTTTCTCTTAAAGATATTTGCAGCTCTGTGTTTCACTATTTAGCTTTTTGGGTTTATTTTAAAGGTTGGGGATCCTTTTCTAACACGTTGAGCTTGTGTTTATATGTTATTTTACAGGCAGCGCGGTTTTTCTGATTAATTACTTCCAGAGAATATATAGTTTGTGGGGGGTATTTCAAATATAAAGGGTTGTTTTTCTGGAAAAACTGCAAGGTGCGCATAGCGCAGTTGTATTTTATCTGAAAATCTCCAAAAGCTCTGTTTCAATTTCGGGGAGTCTCCTGGTTAGGAAAGGGTGTCTACCAATACATATGTGATACCGCTGTGACCGGGAGAAATTGGGGTTTCGCACGCAATAAAATTTTATTGACAAACTTACATTTTTTATTACAAAAAAAACACTACAAATTGCAAAAAAATTATTCTTTTTTATTTTTTTTTTTGCACATATTTCACCAAAAAGTATTGAGAATGCACTAAAAAAGGCCAAACAAGACATTTCATGTTGAAGCCCAGACTCTGTTGAAAAAAAAACAATATATAATTTTCCTGGGAAATCCCTGGAAATCCTTTCAAAAATCACAGTTGAACATGAGTAGCGCAAAATAGTGAGACATGGTCTGGCAACAGAGGGTGACAAAAGCTGCAGGTAGGCTGGCACTTAAAGGGTTAATATACTTGCTCAAAGTATTGGCCTATAGAGTGAACGCATGATGAGCTCCTTAATAGAGCAGGACAAGGTGGAATTTGTACCAGGCAACAAAGCCAGCAAAAAAAAAGTTGTGTAGCTTATTCATCTTTCTAATCAGAAACAGATTCCTTCTTATTATCCTTTGATATACATAGGGCCCTTTTTTCTGTCTCATGGGATTTTATGTACTATATGTTGAATGGAACTTTGGACCCAATTTCTAGGGCTGGATTAGATCCTTGTACATGGCCCCTGGGCACAGGTTAAATATGCAGGGCAATAACCCAAACATCGAAGGAGTAGAAGTAGCTGGAGTACACCATAAAATTTTCATGTTGGCAGATTTATTGTTGGCAGGTTTTATTTACGATTACACAGCCCCTTTGTGCCAAACCTATTACAAATGTTGCACCTCTCTGTGGGCTTAGAGTTAATAATGACAAATTGATTGCCCTGAATGTCTTCTAATACCAGTATGAGATTTAATCTATCCAATCTAATTTCTCATTCAGATGGGCTTCATCGTCTCTTGATTATATGGGCGTCAAAATGAATTACTAGGGATGGGCAAACCCCCCTAAAGTTTGGGTTCGTCAAGTTCGGCCGAACTTTGAATAAATGTTCGAGTTGGGGACCCGAACCTGGTCCCCATTGAAAACAATGCGGACCCGAACTTTGGGGGTGGCTGTGGTGGGGGTGCATGTGTGCAGCAGAAGCGTGCTGCTGTGACTTACCTCTACCTGCGTACCACCCCCTGGCAGCAGTCTTTGAATCTGGCTACCGACTCCCATGAATGAGGACACGTCTAGTGCCAGCACTAGAGGCGGCGGCGGCAGTCTTTTTATAGCCCCCGTCTGGGGCCAGGTTCAAATGCTGCTGCCGCCACCATCGCCTATGACGGGGGTCAGGCAGAGGTAAGTGAAGCGAGTTGATGGGCTGCTCAGCTGCTTTTCTGTGTTTGGGTCAAAGGCCAGATGTCGAACTCAAAAAACACAATTCTGTGAGAACTCACCTGTAGAACTGTTTTTTCTGGGGATCCATTCCAGACCCTCCTTACACTTGGGATTACTTCCTTGCCCGAAGGGTGTGACTGCAAGACAAAAAAGGTGTGGCCCCTCCCGGCCCTTAAGTAGCAGCTTCCTACTAATCAAGACCAGTACTTTAAAAAGCAGTAAAACATAAACCAGAGGCAGACCGGGAGGCCCCCTTATAGGAGACAATGTTACCTCACACCGAACTCCACTAGAATTCTCTCAAATATACACACTTTTCTTCTTTTTTTTTAATGCCAATGAAATAATAAATGGACTAAACATCATAAAAAAAGCATCAAAAGATAGATCATGACCCAAAAAAGGGTGGGCCGGAGGGTCTGGAATGGATCCCCAGAAAAAAACAATTCTACAGGTGAGTTCTCACAGAATTGTGTTTTTTCTTCCGATCCATTCCAGACCCTCCTTACACTTGGGATCTCCAAATACAGTGCCATCTATAGGCGGGATCCCCAGCGCAAAATAGCAGGTAGCTTATTTCACTACCGCCTGAAGAATCTTTCATCCAACCACGGCGTCAGCTGAGGCCCTAACATCTACCTTGTAAAATTTGGTAAATGTATAAACCGAAGACCAGGTAGCAGCTTTACAAACCGGCTCCACCGAAGCCTGATGCTGAAAAGAAGCACCAATGGCCCTAGTGGAATGGGCCGTGACCCGAAAAGGGGGTTCCTTCCCCTTGGCCGAGTAGGCTCTTTCCACTGCCTGCCTAATCCACTTACTGACAGTGGATTTAGCTGGCAGAAGCCCCTTTCTCGGTCCTTCCGATATAACAAAAAGGAAATCCGACTTCCGGAAGGATTCTGTAGCCACCATGTAATATCTTATTGCTCAGACTACATCCAAAGTATGAAGCGCCCTTTCCTTAGCATTAGCCGGAACTGGGCATAAAGAAGGTAGAATTACCTCCTCATTAAGATGAAAAGGAGAAACACCTTAGGTAAAAAACCAGGTTTAAACCGAAACACTACCTTGTCTCTGTGTAACTCAAAATAAGGAGACCTCATACATAAGGGGGCTGCCACCCCCTTTTTGTTTCTTTTGAATTTGTGCAAGCACATGGTGTGTGGGGTCTAGGCTGTACTGCAAGGTCTTTGACCCTTCCACCCCATGGCTTGCACTTGAGAGGTTTAGGGCAACCTCAGGTAAGCCTGCTCCCAATTTATCTATTGCACTGTATGTCCCAGAAGGGCTCTCAGAGATTAGAGTTAGGACTGCACCCCCACAGAGGCACTTTGGCGTAGTGGTGCAGCTTAAGCATACTTCTGCAGATGTGTGTGACCGAGTCCTCTGTTTTTAACCAAGTTTAGAGACAGATTATAGGCTGGCCTGCAAGCTAACAGGGTTGAGTGCTGTGGCTCCTTTAAGACTTGTGTGTACTAATTGCCCTGCTTACGTGCACCTCCCAGGTTAGTTATAATATGGTCTGAGCGGCTGCCACCCCCTTTTTGTTTCTCATACATAAGGCGGCTAATTTGCCGCACAGAGGTGATTGCCACCAAGAATATCACCTTGAGCGTCAAAATGCTCAATGGAGTGTCAATCATAGGTTCAAAGGAAGCACCCTGGAGAGCAGATAGTAACAGATTCAAGTCCCACACCGGTAAAATAGGCTTGCGCAGTGGTCGGACATGAGTGACTCCCTGAAAAAAAGTTCTAATGAGTCTATTACCAGCGATAGACTTCTGGAAAAAAATAGATAAGGCCGAGACATGCCCCTTTAGGGTGCTTAACTGGAGACCCATTTCTAAACCATCCTGCAGAAATTCTAAAATTCTAGCAACCGAATATTTTCTGCATGAAATTTCCCTGGACTCACACCAGGAAATGAACGCCCGCCAGACCCTGTAGTAAATTTTGGCAGATGTCTTTTTCCGGGCTTGAATCATGGTATGAATAACCTGAGCCGATAAACCCCTCTCTGTCAAGATCGAGGTTTCAATAGCCAGGCCGTCAAAGCCAGCATCTGTAAATTCGGATGCCGAAGCGTCCCCTGTGTGAGAAGCTCTGGATCGTCTGGCAGGCGCCAATGATCTACTGACGTCCTTACTATGTCTGAAAACCAGCTTCTCCTTGGCCAGCGAGAAGCCACCAGGATGGTTGGTACCCCCTCCTGAGCTACCTTCCTTAGTACACGGCTCAGAAGTGGGAGTGGGGGAAATGCATGCAGGAGATTGAACCTTGTCCATGGGGTTGTCAGAGCGTCCGTTGCTATGGCCAGAGGGTCTCTCGAAAGAGACATAAACCTTGGCCGTTTGTGAATGTGTCTGGACGCAAAAAGATCCACCTCTGGACAACCCCAGCGAAGGCAAAGAGCTTGAAAGATCTTCTGACTGAGAGCCCATTCTCCCCGACACAGCGACCCCCTGCTCAAGGAGGGTCCCCTGGTTCTCTATCCCCGGGATGTAAACTGCCGAGATGCAGGGAACATTCTCCTCTGCCCAAACCAGAATCTGGCTTACTTCCCTTAGGGCACTCCTGCTCTGAGTACCCCCTTGATGGTTGATATAGGCTACCGCCGTCCAATTGTCTGGCTGGACCTGGACAGCCTAGCCCTTTAAACTGGGGGTCAGATGACCCCCCAGCCTGTAAGACTGGCATCCGTGGAAACGATTTGCCACTGAGGTGTCAGAAAGGACCTGCATATTGATAGGTTTAGAGGGTCCAACCACCACAGGAGAGATTGTCTGGCTGAGGGAGTCAGAACAAATGACTGATCCAGAGATTGCAGGGCCCGATCCCAGCTTGACAACAGATTTAACTGAAGAAGCCTCATGTGAAACTGGGCAAAGGGCACTGCTTCGAAGCAGGCCACCATAAGGTCTATTAGTCTCATCCCTAGCCGAATAGTCGGCTGCTGACAAGCCAGGGACTCTATCTGACTCCGAATCAGCAGGGCCTTCTGCTCTGGCAGAAACACCTTGACCTGAACTGTGTCCAGAGACATTCCCAAAAAACCCTTACTGGCGCAGGGGTGATATGAGACTTCAGATAACTGATCACCCAGCCGTCTGCGTGTCCCTCTTGATCTCCTGAAGGGAGAAGATCGTCCAAGTATGGGATTATGCATATCCCCTGGTTCCTCAGAATGGCCTTGAGACCTGCCAAGACCTTGGTGAACACCCTTGGAGCCGAGGATATGCCGAGTGGAAGTGCCCCAAACTAGAAATGTTGGCCTTCCAGGGCAAACCTTAAGAATTTCTGATGCCCTGGAAAAATCGGGATATGAAGATACGCGTCCCTTATGTCTATTGTGGTCATAAGACCTCCGGGCTGAATTGATCTTACCGCTGACTTCAGAGTTTCCATGCGGAAATGTTTCACCCGGATAAACTTGTTGAGACCCTTTAGGTCTAAAATAGGACGCACCAACCCATCCTTCTTGGGAATCGTGAACAGGTTGGAGTAAAACCCCTAACCTTGTTCCTGAAAGGGTACCTGACAAATTACCCCCTTTTGAAGGAGATGCTGAACAGAGGCTCTCAGGGCATCTGCCTTTAACTGGTTCCGGGATGCCCCTGACAAAAGGAACCTTGTGGGCGGTCTGGCTGCAAACTCGATCTTGTAGCGTGATGACACCACCTCTTGGATCCAAAGATCCGCCACGTGGCATCTCCAGATAGGAGCAAATTGCAAGAGCCATCCCCCACCCGCCCGGGTGAGGGCACCCCTTCATGTCTGGGAGGGCTTGGCTGGAGGCTTAGGCCTGCTTTTCCAAGTACCCCCCGCCCTGTTGCGGGCCCTGCCTCTGCCCCAAAAATCGGGAACATGAAAAGAAGGAGCCTCTACCGCTCTGAAAGGGCCGATATGATGCAGATCTCTGAAAAGGGCGAGCCGACCTCTTTCTCTGAGGAAGCTTGCCATCCTTGACCATAAGGTCAAGCTGCTCCCCAATAAGTCTGCTCCCTAAAAAGGGCAAATCTATGAGAGATTTTTTGGCGGCAGCGTCCGCTGACCATTGTCTTAGCCATAAGGAGCGGCACAAGGCAACCAGAAGGGCAGAGGTCCTGGACCTAACCTGACTGTATCATCTATAGCAGTGATAGCAAAAGCGTTAAAGTCCAAGCAAGCTCTAAAATCCTTGGACTCCTGAGTATGTCTGCGAGACTTAGCCCTGGCCAAAAGATTCTTCACCTTTTTCCTTGAAGCCAAAGACACAATAGCCGTGGCACAAACAGGGCATAGAAAGGAACCTACCATAGCAAAGGCATGACGGGCCAACTGATCCATTCGTCTCTCTGTGGGATCTCTTAAGGAAGCATTAGTAGCAGACGGCATGATAGAAGTATTGGACAGGCCTGATACCGGTGAATCCACCTCTGGTGGAAATTACCATAGCTTAATCATATCCGCCGGAGAAGGATACCTTGAATCTAGGATCCTAGGCACAGCCGGTAATTTGTTAGGACTTCCCCATTCCCTTAACACCATCCTGGCTGCTCCGGAAACACCTGCCTTTGTCTCACCGGCCTAAACAGGTCATTCTTTCCTCTTTTTGCCACCTTAGGGGGATTAATATTCAAAGTTTCAAACATCGAAGAAAGTAAACACTCTGTTTCGTCTGAGAGAAGGGGATCCTCATCAGAAGAAAATAAAATAGAATTACTGTCCTCCTCACCGGAGCGTAACTCACCCTCTGAGAGCTGTTCCTCAATGTATTCTTCCTCCTCCTCAGACCCAAAAGAGGCAAATAAATCCTCTTCCTCATAAACAGGCTCCACATGTCTTTTTAGGGACGACCAAGGATAACTGTTTTATTAAAAACATATTACGCTAGATTCTCCTCTTCATTTTTTGTTTTCATGCTGAATCTGCAATTGAGCTGCCTTGAAGGCGCAGGTTCTCTGTGCTATCTATGATTTAAAGGAGAAGTACAATCTAGATCTATAAGAGGACCCTATTTGGAGATATAATTAAGGCTATTAACCAAACATCTTTCTGGTAAGTGTTCATTTCACAAGGTGACGGGCACTTGGCGTTTTGAGTTGGATTAATTACACCCACTATAAAACTGTGCATGCGCTTGTGGGACAACGCTGGATTTCTCTAAAAGTTTGGACTTGTTGTTGAAATATTGTTAAGACTGCTCTGTGCTATACTATCTTATGCTCTATATGACCCTGCTGGATATTCAGGTTTCTGTACATTGAGCAGTTGCACATTGTAAAGTGCGGTATTCTGGAATTGTATTTTTAAGTTTAGCACGGTGACCTAACTAAATCTTTTAGTCTTTAACATGAGGCTGCTTTGTCTATCCTTACTCTGAAGGTGGCCTTTTTGGTGGCTATCACCTCAGTCAGGCATGTCTCTGAGTTGGCGGCACTGTCTATTCAGGCCCCCTACTTTGAGAGACACCAGGAAAAGGTGGTTTTCCGCTTTAAACCAGATTTCTTGCCTAAGGTTGTTTCTGCTTTCCATCTCAATCAGGACATTGTGCTTCCTTCCTTGTGTCCTAATCCTGGTAACTCCAAGGAGAGGGCCTTGCATTCTCTGGATGTGGTCAGGAATTTGAAATTCTATCTGGTGGCGACTGCGCCTTTCAGAAAGACGGATGCCTTGTTTGTGGTTGCCTCGGGTCCCAAGAAGGGTTTGGCTCCTGCTAAGTCTACTATTAGCAAATGGATTCGTCAGGCTATCTTTAGGGCCTATTCTACTAGGGGGAAGGATCCCCCTTTCCGTGTTACTGCTCACTCTACCCGTGCTGTTGGGGCTTCCTGGGCCTTCCAACACCAGGCTTCTGTTGAACAAGTTTGTAAGGCTGCTACTTGGTCTTCTGTTCATACCTTTTCTAAGTTTTACAAGGTTGATGTTAGGGCCTCAGCGGATGCTGTTTTTGGCCGCAAGGTTCTGCAGGTGGCAGTGGTTTGAACTGCGCGTTGTTGCTTTTTGGGATCCCCACCCTTTTTATGGACACTGCTATTGGATGTCCCAGATGTTATGAATCATTATCTGGAGCAGGATGTGCTGCATACTTAGAATATTACAATTCTGTGATTACTCACCTTGTAGAATTGGTATTATAAGTATGCAGCACGTCCTGCTCCATCCCACCCTGATTGCTTTATTCTTGGATCCTCTTTATGGTGATTGTTATCCTTGTTAACGTTGTTACGTTTCTATTGGCTTCTCCTGGTTCTCTTACTGCTTTTCTATACAGGGGAATTAGTGGGAGGTCCCGGGTATATATGGACCGGGAAGGGCAACTTTTTGCCATCTCTGCAGTAAAGCGCCCTCTTGTGGAGGTAATCCCAAATGTTATGAATCATTATCTGGAGCAGGACGTGCTGCATACTTATAATACCAATTCTACAAGGTGAGTAATCACAGAATTGTATTTTCAGGCCCTCTCCTCATGGCGAAAGAGCTTCGGGGGATTGGAGGCCCCCTGGGTAAAGAGGACACTCGGTGGGAAGGATTGCACACAGAGGTAAGCAAATTATTTTTTTTTTCTAGTAAATGTGACAGCTGAAGCATGGGGGCCCGATTCTGGGCCCTCTCCTGAAGCCGGAAGAGCCCGGGAAAGATTGGAGGCCCCCGGGTGGAAAGGAGACCCAGACGGACTGATCGAGGGGTCAGGTCAGTGGCTTTTTTTGCCACTAGCAGGGGGGAAAGCCAGGTATGTAAAATTTACGTAGCTGGCAGTTAACAGTAGGATAGGTTATGAAATGAGTCCTCCAGGACGGCCCAGCCGAGTAGCTCCTCCCACCTACACTGGAAACACAAACTGGACATAATAATAAAAAAGCACAGAGCAAGTCACTTAAAAACAAAGCTTCATCAATGATAAAACAAGGAACGGTGTATTGAGGAGATCCCAGGAAGCATGCACACTTCAACACGTGCCCTCCACCTCTTCTATATACTCTTACCAATATGAAGTAAGGAATCAAGCCTCATGCTCCATTAAAGTCTTATCCATGATTAGGAAACAAAAGGTTATCCAAATCTTTCCCTTGGAATTCCAATTTAATTAAACCAAGGTCAAAATAATATGCTCTTTAAATGGAGCACTGTCTGATGCACTCATTCCATCAAAACAAATTCTTGATCTCAATGCATATACATATCCATAAATGAGCAAGATGCTCCCACGCTTCCCCACCGCGGCCGCCAGAAGGGTAAAGCTGTAATCTTTAAAAGTTGAAAAATGGCGTGCACATGTAAAAGTTCCCCGTGTCCTGGGGACATGATTAAATACCTGGACCTCAGTGTTTTAAAGAGGAATCCCTGAAGAAATATGCATAAATCTAAATAATATATACTTAGCCTGGACGGGAGGTAGGACGCCGTCCTGGAGGACTACCAGAAATTCCATTACTGGTAAGCTAATTGGGGTGTTCCCAAAACGTCCTCCAGGACGACCCAGCCGCTGATTAACAAGAAATCCTACAAACATATTACCTAGGGATGGGAAATAATCTGTAGAATCATCCTGCTGAACACCTGTCTCATGACAGAAGAAAGATCCACTCTGCAGTGCTTTAAAAATGTGTGCGGGGAAGCCCAAGTTGCTGCTCTGCAAATCTCCTCCAGAGAGACTCCTGACCAATTAGCCCAAGAAGAAGAAACAGCCCTGGTAGTGTGAGCTCGTAGGGAATTTGGAGGCTGACTCCCAGAAGATTCATAAGCTAGCTAGATGGCTTCTCACCTAGTGATAAAGGCCTTAGAGGCTTGCAGACCCCTATTCTTTCCTGCAAAAGAAAGTAACAAATGATTGGATCGCCTCCAGCCCGAGGTGCGATCCAAAAAAGTCAACAGAATGTTCCTAGCATCCAGCAGATGCATCTCCTGCTGATCTTTAAGGTCCTCTGGTCTTGGACCTGATAGGTAGATCTCTTGGGACCTGTGAAATTCCGAAGTGATCTTTGGCGGGTAAAGCAGATCAGGTCTGATAGTGAAATGATACAAATCCTAAAAAAACCTGATGATGAAAAAATCCTAAAATATGGCTCCTTGATGGACAAGGCTTGCAAATCAGTAATTCTTCTAGCCGAAGTAATGGCTAATGTAAAGGCGGCCTTAAGCATTAAAAACTTAAAGGAGCACTATCGTGAAATTGTGTAATATTAAAAATCCATATAAACACTTTAGCTAATAAGGGGAGGGGTCACTTATAGACCCGAACTGAATAAAACTCCCGCCAAGTTTGTGGTTTTCTGCTGGTAGGAATAAAATCCTGGGGTTATAGGTTTAGTCTATGAGGGGTGACAGAGTCCATCACCTGAGATGTCCTCCTCCTTCCATTAAAATAAAAAAACAAGCCTGGCTGGATATTTCTCGATACCGGATGTATAAGTGACACCCCAACCCTCCATCCGGCATATTTATATGGATTTTTATCATTGGCCCATTTTTTCGCGATAGTGCTCCTTTAACCACTGCTTCCTTAAGGGGCTCAAAGGGGGACCGTGTGAGACCATTAAGTTCAATGGAAAGGTCCCAGAGAGGAAAGGCCTTAGCATTCACCGGCCTTCTTCTAGTCAGGGAGATAAAGAAACTTTCAATCATATTCTCCTATCTAAGCCTATGGGCCAAGAATACAGACAAAGCGGCCACCTGTAACTTTAAGGTACTGATGGCTAATCCCATTTCTGTCCCTTTCTGTAAAAATTCCAAAACTGCAGCCAGGCATGAACGATTCAGATTATGGACTATACAAAATGAAGAAAACAACTTTTATACCTTCCCCTAAATCTTAAGGGTAACCAGTTTTCTGCTCTGGAGAAGGGTCTTAAAATGGTCCTTCACTCTGAATAAGAGTCTATCATATATGTTTCCCACACCCTGTACATACAGATTGCTCACTTTAAAAATCATCCTACCTGCATCTACTGCATATTATGAGCCTTTAAACATCCAAGACGGCGGCTCATGGATCATCAGGCAGCCTGCAAACAGGAAGTGCCTTCTGACTGTGCTGCTCTGCATTCTGGGACTGCTGACATTTTCCTGACCCAAGCTCTGCTCTGTCTGAGCAAAGCACAGCTATAACTTGCCCCCCTGTACTTTATCCCACTCAGTAAGTGTGATGCTTCTGAGTCAAGATGGTGGCACCCGTATCCCAAAGTCCTGGACAGAGTTGCAGCCCAGTGGGGGAAAGAATAATAATTAAGTGACTAAAAACTTAAAATATATTAATTTTAGATGCTGGGGAATCGTTTTTTAGGGTTTGGGCTTTTCAATAATTTATGGCTGGTTCAGGACACCAGGAAGCCAACCGGTACAACTGGACCAGTCTCATGTGTGAGCAAGGTGCAGCCAACTCTCACTGAGCTGCCACCTCTTCATAACTGATACTGCCTCTGCCCCATAACGAGCAAAGAGTTTCCTGCAAGGGATGGGGTCCGTCCTCCCAGATCCAGTGCACGCTGCCCGATGAACCTGTAAGTTGAATGCCAGCCATGCCACCCTGATCGGATGATTCAGCAATATAGGACTTACCTGTCCCCCTCACCACGGTGGGGGCCCGAAGCTTCCCCCAGAACACGCATTCCCCGCTAACCGGTAGGGAAATGAATGGGATCCCAGCCCATCATTTGGGTCCTGCCCTGGAGACTGCCGCTTGGACTAGCTCTGCAACAGGGAAATCCCCAAGGGGTGAAAGTATTAGGGGAGACTCCATCTGAGCCTGCTAGAGAAACGGGGAGGGAGTCTGTACCTGCCATCTTCCCAAGGGGACAAAACAAATAGGGACAAAGAATCCAGCTTGTTTCCTGGGAGGAAACACAAAACACAGAGGTCCAGGAGCAAGGGGTGGGGTATTTAATCATGTCCAGTTTGTGTTTCCAGTTTAGGTGGGAGGAGCTAATCAGCTGGGAAACTAGGGTTTAAAAATTATCCTATCCGAACTAGAAGAAAGAGGTCTGCAAGACCTAACTCTCCTAGCAAAGGTCACTGCTATCTGGAATAGAGACTTCTCAAGCTTGATCAGGAATACCTTCGGACACAAATTGCTTGAAGCAATTCATAAGTTAATGACAAAGGGAACAGATATCTGTCTGTCTGTCTAAAGATATCTTTAACCTCAGACTCTTCCCCAAATCATTATTCTCTTTGTGGAGTATCCTAATCGCTGTACTCCAGCGGTGACTATCGCTCAATCACCATCATCTTGCCGAAGCTGCACCCGTGATTCCGGTCCGGTGGGACCCCACGTGGTGATCAAGGTAAGTGTTGTTTAGAGCATTAGCGCTTCAGGGAGGGGGGGGTGGGACTGAGCCTGTGAGGATAATGCAGGTGTGTCCATTGAAGCGTCTGCCGGCTCCACCTGATCCCCCCAAAGGTGGAACCAAGAGCAATGATCCTGGTAGCGTCAACAGCACTGGAGTCATATTGTCTTTATGGGGTAGAGGTTGAGCCTACTTGCCCACCCCCTTAAGGAACAAGGGTTCAGTAAGGGCAGACAATTTAAGACCTCCCACCAAAAACGCCACCATGCGCACACACCCCCTTTACCTCTGGTGGAGCCAGCCCAAGAGAACCTCCCTCTGCTCACCAGAAGTGATGCAACTGGAGGCGATTGCCACTGGGGAATGCCATCTGTAGAAAGGAAGCACCAGTTAGCACTTAGTATCCTGATAAGAGGACACTTCCATCATACCGCTGGGACTCCCCAACAAAGCGGAAAAACCCTGCCATAGAAGGAGGAGAAAATCCCACTAGCTGCTACCACCAAAAAGCCTGCTCCGTTCTAGAAGTTTATTATAAAATCTTTTATCCACAATCTTTTATCCACAAAGACTTGTATTCATGCAACTTTATATTAAAGTGTAAACTGAAAAGAAAATTCTAGCTGCATCTTTAGTCTCAGTCCAACTGCAAGAATGAATGGGAGGCACAGGCTGAAAGTATAAGATAACCCATTGGTGGCTTTTTTGTAGACATCTCGGAGGGGGAAAAAAGACTCCTAAATACAAAGCCTCACCCTGAAGTTGACCCATTCTTGCCCACCGGGTGCTCAACCCTTCATGAGCCACTAACAGGCCAGGAACAGGGTGGCAATGCAGCAGGGACCACTGGCACTGCACAGGATAGCGCTGCCTCATGCTATTAGTGAGGAGGGCTGAGCCACAACCTCACAAATGCAATTGCTCAGCCCCCTGCTGTCCTCCACTGTAAGGCCAGAGCGGCCGCATGACCAGCATGGTTGTCTGTGTCATAGAATGTGGAAGTAAACACACTGGCACAGGAGCCTGGCCACCTTGCTCAGTCACACCACCAGCAGCCATAGGGAAGGCAGACTGCAGCCAGAGTGGTTTGACCCAGGGGTTAGAGGGAACAGGGGCCCAACTATCAGGTACCCTGCAGCAGGTTACTAATCCCTGGGGCTCAGACCATCAGTCGAATGAGCTTCAGAGCACCTACCTGGACCCATGCGCTCTCCTCATTCTGCACAATCCCATGCTACTGGCTTGGAAACTGACTTGAGTCCCCAGGTATGATGCAGCTGGCGAGGGGCTGGGAGACAAGCCGACAAGTCTGAGCTCCTGTCAGGACTGTACTAAAAAGAATCCAGACATCTCCACAGCCCCTTGTGATTGCAAGAAAAGAACTGAGGATATCCTGCCTTATATTCTAAGTATGTCACACACCCCGCTTCAGATAGTCATTACACTTGGGTTATACCGACCTGTAGAGGGCGATCTTGCAGAGATGTCATGAAAAAAAGGGAGCCCCTCCCGGTCCATAAATACCTGGGACCTACCACTCACTCCCCAGTCTTTCATCTCTGCAGACGGCGAGCAAGTCAGAAGATGGATGTCTCCTCCTTGCAGGTAACCGGGGTAACTCCCGGCCCCCCTCTTTTGGTCTATTTCTGCCTGGACCTACTGTTATCCCCTTTTTTAATAAAGAGCCTCCCAGTCTAGGCTGCAGGTCCGGGCAAGGGTAGACGGCACCTTATGGTGCTTTAGGAGCCATGCTCCGCCGTGAGACCCCATACTAAGGGGTAGGCGGTATTCCGGGTTGGTGATCCCGGTTGGGATGCCCTGTCCTTGCCCTTACACCTTGGTGGTGTTATTTCCCCCCTTCCCCGGTCACCCATTGTTCCCTACAGCTGGGGGGGGTGGGGGGGGTGCTTATTCCCGTTCGTTTTTCCTTAGAGTGCATGCTTGTGCTACTTTTGTGTGTATGGTACGCAAGATTGATACGTTCTTGGCCGGGCCGGCGGTTTGCGGCGCCGCCGGCCGTTACTGAGAGTCTCCGGGGGGGCTTCTCCTTCTCCGGTGCGGTTTCAGAGGGGGCGGGGCCAGGCGCGATCCTGCGGGCCGGGCGAAGCGCGTGGTCCGCCCCTTTTTCTTCTTCCTTGCTGCCAAGTTCCATTCGCCTCGTGCAGGACGCCATTACCGTAAGTGCCCAGTGGGCTCCATTCTCTTCTTGGCTGTGATTCTGCTTGTCAGCACGAGATTGATACATTTCAATTTATATGTATGTGTGCCTTGGCCTCTCTGTTTATGTGCACAGCATTTGTGTGATTGTGTGTGATAGTCCCTCTTTTTGTATTCCAGGCGGACCCTTGTTGGATCTTAAAGGGTCCTCCCGGTCCTAGTGTCCCTGGTTTAGTTTTAGAACTCCCTATAAATCCTCCCACACGGGACACAAAAGGGGCATCCCGGGTCGCTTATATTGCGTAATTCCCTTGGGCATTGCGACTACCGATTAAAATCACCATATGGAGGCTTCCCAGGATACCGGGCTCGGGCTCCCCTTGGGGTGACCCCGGCAGTGTTTAGGGTGTGGGGTATCCCTTACTGGGGATGATGTATTTCTTTGCATACCATGTGCGCAGCAGACTATTACGCGGCAGTCCGGATCCCATGCGTCTGGTTCTGCGCCACCGGTCTCTTCACCTACCCCTCCCGATCCGTACCCACGTGACGCTGTCATGGGTGAGGAGTCGCAATCTGAGGTGTGTGCCAGATTGGCCAATCTTGAAAAATTATTTTCTAGCGCTGTTGCCAGAAAGGCCCCAGCT
Source organism: Gastrophryne carolinensis (assembly GCA_027917425.1). Classification (NCBI taxonomy): domain Eukaryota; kingdom Metazoa; phylum Chordata; class Amphibia; order Anura; family Microhylidae; genus Gastrophryne; species Gastrophryne carolinensis. Next base: position 79,404,302 of record CM051244.1, read on the forward strand.
AAGAGAAAGCACTTGTCTCCAGCCACTCCGGCTTCTGATTTTGATGAGTTTGATTCACTGGACTGGTCCGATTACCCCCCGCTAGAGGAAGGGGAGCTATTTGAGGAGTCGGACGGTTCTGACGATCAGCAGTTTGTTGGCACCGATGCCGAGCGGGGTCAGGGGGATTCTTTGGATACCCCTAAGGTCCTGGCTCATATGTTTGAGGTTCTGGCAATTTCTCCTCCTGAAGTGGCTCTTCCGCAGAAGGGGGAGTTCTTTGAGGCGGCTAAGCCGCGCTTGGAATTCCCTAATCAAAAGCATTTCGATGGCATTATTCTTAAGGAATGGGAAAGGCCTACTCGGCTTCCAGGTGTTCCTCCGGGTTGGGATAAGAAATATCCTTTTCCGGCGGATGCGGTGAAGCGCTGGTCGTCCCCTCCCGAGGTGGACGCCCCTGTTTTGGGGTTGTCTAGCACCTCCGTTTTGCATTCTCCTGCCTGTTCTACTCTCAAGGATGGTGAGGATAAACGCATTGACCAGATGGCTTGTCATGGTTTTGCCAGTGTCGGGTCGGCCTTGCGGCCTGTTTGTGCTTCGGCGCTTTTAGTAGTGGCTTCTAGGTCGGTTGTTAGGGACCTGTTGTCTACTTCCAGGCTTGACCCGGCTAGTGATGAGTTCACCGCCCTTAAGCGGTGCAAATTGTTTTTGTCATTTGTGCTAGCCGCCCTGGATGACACCATGGTGATGTGTAACTTCGGCCTTGCTGGTGGCTATTCGGCGGTCGGACTGGTTACGCCAGTGGGCGGCTGATTTTGTGTCGAGAAAGTCGCTTACAGCTCTTCCATTTTTGGGGTTGCGGCTCTTTCGAGAAAAATTGGATTCGGTCGCAAAAGGTGGTAAGTTACCCCAGCGAAAGAAGCAACGTCGTCCCTTTCGGGGGGCGGCTTCCTTTGCTCCTTCCTTTCGTGGGCCAGAGCTGGCAGGGGATTGGCTGTCTTCTCCTCCAGAGGTGACTCCTGGAACACTGGCAGAGGACGTGCCCGTCCAGGACACAGCTGGGGCTCTAAGCCCAAAGCCGCTGCCAAGCCGGCTCAGCAATGAGGGGGTGCCCTCACCCTTGCGGCTTCTCCCAGGTCTGGGACCAGGAGGTCTCGGACAGATGGATTCGGGAAGTGGTGTCTTCCGGTTACAAGCTGGAGTTCGAGATCCGGCCTCCTCCCAGATTCTTCAGGTCTCGGGTGCCTTTGTATCCTCTGGCAGTGCAAGGGCTCCGGGCGGCAGTAAAAGATCTCCTGGACATGGCTGTCATTTGCCCGGTGCCTTCCTCGGACCGGGGCCTGGGATTCTATTCCAATCTGTTCACATTGCCCAAGGATGGCTCCGTTCGTCCCATCCTGGATCTGAAGCTCCTCAACAGGTTTATCCGTCCCAGGAAGTTCCGCATGGAAACTCTGCGTTCAGCCATAAATTTGCTTCGTCAGGAGGACTTCATGACGTCCATAGACATCAAGGATGCTTATCTGCATGTTCCGATCTTCCTGGCACATCAGAGATTTCTCAGGTTCGTGGTGGAAGATCGGCATTTTCAGTTTGTGGCTCTTCCATTTGGCCTTACCTCGGCTCCAAGGGTTTTCACCAAGGTGCTAGCAGGGGTGATGGCCCTCCTCAGAGCCCAGGGTATCCGCATCGTGCCTTATCTGGACGATCTTCTCATTATGTCATCCTCTCTCAGCCAGGCGGAGCTAGATACCAGGACTGTGGTATCCACTCTGGAGAGATTCAGCTGGGTGATCATCTTCCCCAAGTCCTCCCTCTCTCCGTCCAGGGTGGTGTTGTTTCTGGGAATGTCTCTGGATACTTCTCGGACCAGGGTGTTCCTTCCTCGGCCCAAGGTTCTTTTGATTCAGGAATTGATTCAGCTTCTTCTGTCCCTCCCTCGTCTGTCCATCCGGCTGGGGATGAGACTGGTGGGATTGATGGTGGCTTCTTTCGAGACGGTTCCCTTTGCTCAGTTTCACACAAGGAAGCTCCAGCTCCATCTCTTGGCGGCCTGGGACAGGTCTGCGCTGTCATTGGATCAGTCTTTTCTGATGTCCCCCCGGGTTCGGCGTTCCCTTCGGTGGTGGCTGGAACCGAGCAATCTGATGAGGGGCAGATCCTTTCTGACCCCTCGTTGGGAGACGGTCACCATGGATGACAGCCTGTCAGGTTGGGGGGTTTGGAAGGATCTTCAGTTTCAGGGACTGTGGGGGCCTCAGGAGGCTCACGATCCCATCAATGTACTGGAGTTGAGAGCCATCAGGTTGGTTCTGGCTCACTTGACTCATCAGTTGCGGGGCCTACCGTTTCAAGTTCGGTCGGACAATCGGACGGCGGTCGCCTATATCAATCACCAGGGAGGGACTCGCAGCAGGAGTGCCCTCAGGGAAGTGTCCTTGATCCTTGCTTGGGCAGAATCAATGTCCCATGCATCTCGGCGGTATACATTCCGGGAGTGGAAAACACGGAGGCGTACTCCCTGAGCAGGTGCTCATCTCGCCAGGGGGAATGGTCTCTCAATCCCAAGGTGTTTCGGTCACTTTGCCACAGGTGGGGGACTCCGGAGGTGGACCTCTTTGCCTCTCGTCACAATCACAAGCTTCCGGCATTTGTCTCTCTCTCGTGGGAATCCGCTGGCTCTGGCAGTGGATGCCATGTCTCTGAGCTGGAGGAATCTGGGGTTTCTGTACCTGTTCCCTCCATTCCCTATGGTGGGCAAGGTGGTGCACAAGCTGGCTCTAGAGGGTGTGTCAGCAATCTTGGTGGCTCCAAGATGGCCAAGGCAGGTTTGGTTCGCAGACGTGGTGCGGTTGGCAGCGGATCAGTTCGATCTGCCCCTTCTGCCGGATCTGCTCACTCAGGGTCAACTAATCTACCCCAATTTACCAACACTGGCTTTGACGGCGTGGCTGCTGAAACCTCCATCTTGAAGGAGGAAGGTCTCTCTGATGCTGTTATTCAGACTCTGGTTAGTGCTAGGAAGAGGTCTTCCTCTACCATCTACTATAGGACTTGGAGGTCTTATATTGATTGGTGTGAGGTCCGGGCCTTGCCTTGCAGGGTGTTTTCTATCCCTAGGGTTTTGGAATTTCTGCAACATGGTCTGGGCTTGGGGTTGCAGCTTAGTACGTTGAAAGGGCACGTTTCTGCCCTGGCGGTTTTCTTTCAAAGGTCTTTTGATCTCTATCCTCTGGTTAAGACCTTTTTTCAAGGGGTTAAGCATGTGCGGCCTCCTAGGAAGCCTTTGCTCCCAGTTTGGGATTTGAATTTGGTTATTTCTACTCTTCAGGGTCCTCCCTTTGAGCCTTTGCAGGATATTGCTCTTTCTACGCTTACTCAGAAGGTTGCATTTTTGGTTGCCATCACTTCCGTTCGGCGTGTATCAGAGTTGGCGGCTTTGTCCATTACGGCTCCTTACTTTGAGAGGCATCAGGACAAGGTTGTTTTCCGCTTCAAGCCAGATTTCCTTCCTAAGGTGGTTTCTGCCTTTCATCTTAATCAGGACATTGTTTTACCCTCCTAGTGTACTAAGCCTAGCAATGACAAGGAGAGGGTCTTGCATTCTTTGGATGTGGTTCGCTGTGTGAAGTACTATTTGATGGCTACTTCCTCTTTTCGTAAGACTGACGCCTTTTTCGTGGTGCCCTCTGGGCCTAGGAAAGGTTTGGCTCCTGACAAGTCTTCCATTAGTAAATGGATTCACCAGGCCATTGTTGGGGCCTATTCTGCCAAGGGGAAGATTCCCCCTTTTTGTGTTACTGCTCATTCTACTCGTGCTGTTGGGGCGTCCTGGGCTTTCCAGCACCAGGCCTCTTTTGAGCAGGTTTGTAAGGCTGCTACTTGGTCTTCTGTTCACACTTTTTCCAAGTTTTAGAAGGTTGATGTGCGGGCCTCAGCGGATGCTGTTTCTGGCCGCAAAGTTCTGCAAGCTGCAGTGGTTTAAGTTTGTGCATTGTTGCCTTGTTTTGGATCCCCGCCCTTTATGGACACTGCTATTGGATGTCCGAAGTGTAATGACTATCTGAAGCGGGGTGTGTGACAAACTTAGAATAATACCATTTTGTGAATACTCACCTGTAAAATGGGTATTATAAGTATGTCACACACCCCGCTTTACCCCCGCCCTTTGGTATTTTGGATCCTTTATATGGTTGCTGGTTATTTTGGCTCTTCCTGGTCCCTTTTTCCTTACTGCTGTCTTAATACTGGGGAGTGAGTGGGAGGTCCCAGGTATTTATGGACCGGGAGGGGCTCCCTTTTTTTCATGACATCTCTGCAAGATCGCCCTCTACAGGTCGGTATAACCCAAGTGTAATGACTATCTGAAGTGGGGTGTGTGACATACTTAGAATACCCATTTTACAGGTGAGTATTCACAAAATGGTATTATTGGCTGGATGGAGCTAGTTTTTTTTTTTCTATCTTGCAGTCCCCGTCTACCACTTAACCCACATGTTTCTACTGCTTGTGCCCTGGAACAGAATGAAAGAGATGAAAATGCATTTTATAGTCAGGTGAATTGGTTTACTATGGCACAAAAACCTAAGTAATAACAGGTGTTGGTCCCTCTCTGCTGATATGAAAACCTTGGGGGACCATCCAGAACATTGAGCCCCCTCACACCTAACTGCACAGATCGCTCATAATGCTTCATTACGAGCCAGTGGCAGGAAAGGAGTTCTGCAATTGACCACCGAGCAGTCACGTGGGCAGATCCTTCTGCCAGCTGGCACAGGACGCAACTACTACCCACATGACCGCCCAAAAACCAATCGCGCAACTCCTTTCCCAGCGCTGGCTCGTAATGAAGGTATTACAAGCGATCTGTGCAGTTATGTGCGAGGGGGCTCCAGCGTCCTGGATGCCAACCCGAGGTTCTTCCTATCAGCAGAGAGAGACCAACACCTGTTAAAAGTAATAACGGGTGTTGGTCCTGTTTAGAAAGGGATATTCCCATGTTAAAAAAAAAAAGAAAAAAGGGAAAAATACAATTCTGTGAAACTCACCTGTAGAATTGTTTTTGAATATATCCAGTCCAAGTCGTTCTATAAGTAATTACATGTGGGTATTCTGCCACCAGGTGGCGCACTCGACTGCAAGATCCAAAGCTGTAGCTCCTCCCGGCCCCCTATAAAATCAGGTGTCTCACTAGAATCTCCAGTGGTCAAAAAGCAGTAAGAAAAGAGACAGGCCAAGAAACCATGTTACCTCACATAGCTTCAGCATGTACTCTCTCCAACAAAAACTGAAGGACAACGGTCCAACATAAAAATGGTAATCACCATAATAGGCAAAAGAGATAATGAACAAAGGGCGGGTGGGACGACCTGGACTGGATATATTCAAAAACAATTCTACAGGCGAGTTTCACAGAATTGTATTTTTCACTAATATCCAGCCCAGGTCGTCCCATAAGTAATTACATGTGGGACATCCGAAAGCAGTGTCCATTAGGGCGGGATCCCCAGTGCGGAACAGCATGTAGTTCATTTCACTACCGCCTGAAGCACCTTTTGGCCAAAGACAGCATCAGCTGAGGCCCTAACATCAACCTTGTAAAACTTGGTAAAGGTATGAACTGAAGACCAAGTGGCGGCCTTACAAACTTGTTCAACCAATGCCTGGTGCTAAAAAGCCCAAGAGGCACCAATAGCTCTGGTAGAATGAGCTGTGATCTGAAAAGGGGGTTCCTTCCCCTTGGCAGAATATGCTTGCACCACCGCCTGTCTGATCCACTTACTAGGAGTGGACTTGGCTGGTGGCAAGCCCTTCCTAGAACCCTCTGTTAGGACAAAAAGCAAATCCAAACTCCTGAAGGATTCAGTCGCAGCCAGGTAATACTTAGTGGCCCTGACCACATCAAGTGCATGGACGGTCCGTTCCTGGACACAAAGAAGGTAAGACAACTTCCTCATTAAGGTGACAGAGAAACGACCTTAGGTAAAAAATCAGGTTTAAAACGAAAAACCACCCTATCCTTATGAAGCTCAAAATAAGGAGGCTTCATATAAAGCGCAGCCAGCTCCGACACGCAACGCACCGAGGTTATCGCTACCAAAAAGACCACCTTGAGGGTCAAAATAGGCAATGCAGCATCGCACAAGGGCTCAAAAGGAGGCCCCTGGAGAGCATAAAGCACCAAATTCAAGTCCCACACCGGTAATACAGCCTTACGAGGTGGACGTACGTGGGTAACACCCTGGAAAAAAGTCTTGATCAATCCATGATTGGCAAAGGATCTCTGGAAAAAGATGGCCAAGGCAGAGACCTGACCCTTGAGGGTGCTCAGCTGGAGACCCAAGTCTAAACAGAGTCGTAAAAACTCCAAAATCCTAGAGACAGAGAAGGTGCAACAAGGGAAACTCTTGGATTCACACCAAGCAATGTAGGCATGCCAAACTCTAATAAATCATGGAAGAAGACTTCTTCCGTGTCTGGATCATGGTATGTACAACCGTGTCAGACAGCCCTTTTCCCTCAGGATTGAGGACTCAATAGCCAGGCCGTCAAAGCCAGCGTCTGTAAATTGGGATGCCACAGCGACCCCTGAGTGAGAAGCCCGGGGTCGTCGGGCATGATGTAGCGATCGACTGACATCTGAACTATGTCCGCGAACCAACTCCGTTGCGGCCAGCGAGGGGCCACCAGGATGGTTGGCACCCCCTCCTGGGCTATCTTGCGCAGTACTCGGCCCAGGAGTGGAAACGGAGGAAACGCATAAAGGAGCACGACCTCCGTCCAAGGAATTGCCAGAGCGTCTGTGGCGAAGGCCAGAGGATCTCAACAGGGAGACGAACCTCGGAAGCTTGTGATTGTGTCTGGACGCAAAAAGGTCCACATCCAGCTGACCCCAGCGTAGACAGAGCGTGAAAGATCTCGTTGCTGAGAGACCATTCCCCCAGACGAGAGGCCACCCCTGCTCAGGGAGTCCGCCTCCTGGTTCTCCACCCCTGGGATGTAAACCGCCGAGATGCAGGTAACATTCTCCTCTGCCCAAGTTAGAATCTGGGTCACCTCCTTGAGGGCTTGCTTGCTCCGAGTCCCGCCCTGGTGATTGATATAGGCGACAGTCGTCCGATTGTCCGAGCAAACCTGTACCGCACGACCCCTTAGCTGGGGAGTCAAGTGAAGAAGCGCCAACCAGATCGTCCTCAGCTCCAGGAGATTTATGGGCAAGTAGTTCTCCTGCGGACCCCACTGACCCTGGATCTTCTGCGTCTGCCAAACGCCTCACCAGCCAGTCAGACTGGCATCCGTGGTAACCATCTCCCACCGGGAATCAGAAAGGACTTGCCCACCAATAGATTCCTGGGGTCCAGCCACCACAGGAGGGACCGTCTGGCCGGGGGGGACAGAGAAAATTCCTGTTTCAGCAACTCCTGCATCTGATCCCAGGCGGTCAGCAGGGTCAATTGAAGAGGTCTCATGTGGGAGTGATAGAGGACTTAGGGTAGTTGATCACCCATCCGAACTCCGAGAGTGGATAACACCGTCCATGTGTCGCTCTCGGCCTGCTGAAGGGACTGAGCCGCAATCAGTAAATTGTCCAGATAAGGCAGCACACGAATGCCCCGATTCCTCAGAATAGCCATGATGCCGGCCCGCACCTTGGTGAAAACCTGGGGGGCTGAGGATATCCCCAATGGCAGAGCCACAAATTGATAATGCTGGTCCTGCAGAGCAAAATTCAGAAACCTCTGGTGTCCCTGGAATATCGGGACGTACAAATAGGCATCCCTGATGTCCACGGTGGTAATGAAGTCGCCGGGCCGAAGCGAGCTCACCGCTGACCGTAAGGTTTCCATGTGGAAATGCCTGACTCTTACAAACCTGTTGAGACCCTTCAGGTCCAAGATAGGTCTTAATGTTCCATCTTTCTTGGGAACCGAGAACAGGTTAGAGTAAAACCCCTGACTCTGCTCCTGAAGAGGTACAGGGTAAATCACACCTAACCGCAGGAGGTGTTGCACGGCCATTCTCAGGCCCTGTGCCGTCACAGGATTCTGGGACATGCGAGACCGACTGCCAGCTCTATTTTGTAACTGGAGAACACCACCTCCTGAATCCACCGATCAGAGACGCGCTGTCTACAGATATGAGCAAATAGCAGAAGCCTCCCCCCCACCCGGATGGGTGAGGGCACCTCCTCATGCCTGAGGAGCCTTGGCGGGGGGCTTGGACTTGGATCCCCAAGAGGGATTGGGTCGGCCGCGGAACCTACCTCGTCCCCAGGAATCTCTGCGGCCACCTGAAAAGGAAACGCCTCTTCCTCCACAAAAGGAGTGATAGGCAGGAGGAGCCCTGAAAGGTCCACACAGGTTTCCATCGCTGAGGGAGTCTCCCATCCTTAACCAGGAGGTCCAGACGCTCCCCGAATAACCTGTGCCCCTTCAGCCAACCATTGCCGCAAACAGAGAGAGTGATGGAGCCCAACAAGCAGGGCCGAAACCCTGGCGCTGAGCTGGACACCATCGTCCATAGCAGAGACAACAAAGGCAATCAAATCCACGCAAGCTTTGGAGGTCTTTATACTCCTCCGCCTGCTTGCGAGACTTAGCAATGTCTACAAGACGTCTCACCTTTCTGATGGCTAAGGAGACAATAGCCGCGGCACACACCGGGCAAAACCAAGCACCAGCAAAGGTGAATGCATGACAAGCTAGTTGATCCATAGGACTGTCAGCTGGATTGCGCAAGGAAGCAGTATCGGGTGACGGCATAACCGTAGTGTTGGATAACCCGACACGGAACCAGAGGCGGACCAGCTCCTTCGGAAGGGATACCGCCTGTCCAGGCCCTTAGGCACCAAAGGTAGTTTGTTAGGCCTTTCCCACTCCTTGAAAACCATATTAGAAAAATGGGCCTGCTCAGGGAAGACAAGCCTCTGTCTATCAGGCCTAAATAAATCACCCTGCTTCCTCTTAGCCGCTTTAGGAGGGACAATATGCAACGTCTCAAACACTGAAGTCAGCAACTTCTCTATCGTCAGGGAGCCACATATCCTCGCCCGAGGAAGAGCCAGGCCCGCTGTCATAGCCGGCCGAATGATCCACTGCGGAAAAGGAGTCCTTAAACAACTCTCCTTCCTCCATAGAGCCCAGACCTCCAAAAAGGTCATCAGCAAAATCCAATTAACCGGGCTCGATGTGCCGCTTCTTACTCGTGACCTTCCCAGGAGCCGTGCGACATGACTGTCTCTCAAGGCTGGCCACCCGGCATGCCAAATCTGCTTGGGACCCCCTGATGGCTTCCCCCTCGCTGAGGGCTGAATGCAATATCGGGGGTGCCGGCGAGGCCGCAGGCAATAAAGGGCTAGGGGCAGATACGCCCGCCCATGCTCCAAAAAGACGCTCCTGGCGCAAGTGATACAAACGGGCTGGTACCGCACATGGAGCAGAGCCTCACCCGCCCAGATGGGGTCCCTAGCTCACTATCCCCAGAAGCCTTCATTATGGTGATTAGCAGACCAATCTATGCAGGTTACAAGGCACAAACGGCCCAAACCGCAATATCCCTCCTCTTTTTGGCGTGATCCCCCTTAATAAAAAGGGCGGGGGAGAGGGAGGAGGTGGGGGGGTGAGACCCAAAGGAACCACAACCCACAGCTATAAGGGCCCGACCTGAAAGACACAAGCACAAGGGGCCATAAGCATCCCACAGCACATGCACATGATCGTGTACAGAAAAAAATCTAAGTTAGTTACCTGGTAACTTTTTTTCTAAACATCCGAAAGGGCAGCATACGCCTGAGACCTCCGGGCTCCTCCTACCAATCGGGAACACATGACCACCAGACAGAATAAAATCTTGACTCCTCCTCCCATTCCCCAGTTGTTGTAGAGATCTGAAAGAGAAAAGAAATAGACCCACAACTCCAACATATAATCAATACAAAGTCCAACTCCACCAAAACAAAAAGGGAGGGAAGTAGGCGTATGCTGCCCTTTCGGATGTTTAGAAATTTAGATTTTCTCCATCCTTCGGGCAGCATACGCCTGAGAGATAGGCGAGCATTACCTCGTTGGGTGGGAAAGAATGGAAAGGAGGATACTACTGCCACAGGACTGATCCTACTAGGACAGCAGATCTATCAAGAGAGTTCAGCAAAAAAAACATCTCGCTGAGGACCAAAAGGCTGCAATAATTCGCCTGTTTAGCCCAAAACGTGTATAAAAAGGAAGCTTGCTCAGTACTGGTAGAAAAAAATTCTCAGCATCTGAGAAAAAAATAGCAAGGTTCCATGTACGGGTAAAAGAACTAGCTCAGAGTTAGGGACAGCTCCAGACTAGAGATATCTTTTGTGTCTATAAGCAGCCTAGAACTAGACACAGCCCCAGGGCCCAAGACAGCCCCAAGGCCCAAGACAGCCCCATGGGCCCCACTAGGGTTAACGGCCAAAAGTAGGGTTAACGGCCAATTAAGGCTAACTGCCAGCCAGAGTCAAAGGCCAGCTGGGATTAAAGGTTCCCCAGGGTTAAAGGATCCCTAGGGCTAAAGGTCCCTCTAGGGCTAAAGGTCCCTCTAGGCCGGGTATAGGTAATCCCAGGAAAAAAATCCCAGACAAGAGGTGGACTAGGGACCTAAAAGGATAATCCCTCTAACTATAAGTGTATAGCTAGAGCAGAATACCATGCAAGGACTAAGGTCTCTTAGAAGACCCTAGAATGGACCTACCAAACTGACTCCCTCAACAGAGTTATACAGAAAAAAATCTGCCACCTGATGTAACCCTCAAAAACAAGCTGAAGGAGGCTCTGGTCCTCATTTAACCCAGAAGGATTCCATCCAATCTCCATGAGGGTCAGTTGTGCTCTCGAGCAAGGCACGTAACCCTGCAACTGCTCCCTGGATGCCAAAAATTAGGGCAGCCCACCGTTCTGGGCACGTGTACACTCACTGCACGGATGGGTTAAAAGTGGAAGACGAATTCCTATGTGTGTGCAAGCATACAATGGTGATCTATGCATCATTTATTTTATCTATTATTATTTAGCGATGGAACTCGTTGCCGTTCGCCACTCATACCGGGTGCCGAAGGATTTACTCCGGACCTGCACATCATAGTACTTAAAGCAAGTGATATTACCTCACCCGGAAGAGAGCAATGTCAATCACTCTATTACCCTCCTGGCTATTGACATTGGAGGTGCCGACCCTGCACCCGGAATCACTATTTCCTAAATGGCCGAAATCCTCTGGGAAAGGAGAAGAGTCTGAAGAAGTTGTTGATTTCTTGACCATAAATCATAATCCAGAGGGAATTAGACTAACCTCTCAAAAGGGTTAACATCCCACAGAGCTGAACACAGCTCTACACATGAAACTGAAGCTCAAAGGCATTTTTGTCCCTGGAGTGTACAAAAAAAAGGTAGTAGATCGCTCAGATCAGCCGCCAACGACCCCTCTCAGTGTCTGATAAGTACGAGGTCTGTGTATTCTCAGACTGAATCCAGCATAAAAGGGAACAATGAGCAGCACATCCTGCTTTACTGCTAAGACAACCTAGGGGTTGTTAGGATCTGACACAAGACAAAGCCCCATGCTCATTAGAAACTGGCAGACATCTCCCAGATCTGTTAAGGTCTTGAAGAAAAAAACCTTGTGGAAGCAAGCTTCTTCCTAAAAAATGTCTTAAAAACCCTTCTAAATATCTGATGGAACATGGAGACATATTCTATAAGGAGAATAAAAACTCCCTCCAACGCCAGAAAGATTTCTACTGGTGAAGGAAACTAGGATATTAACCGCCTGGCATCCAATGCTAGCAACTTCAGAATAACTTATCTTTCCTCCAACCTACTTGTATAGGAGAAACCAAGAGTCCGACTGAGGGTACAAGTAAATTCTATGTGAAACCCTCATTCATGCCCCTGGAATGGAGAGGGCAACACAAAGTATCCAGGCACCAACCCAAACATGGCATCATAGCTCAGTGGGTTTGGGCAAATAGATTCCAGACCGAGAGGACCCCTTTAAAAATCCTTCTTTCCCCCAGATAAGGTAGAGGAGGAAGGTACCCCCCCGGATTCTTAAGCTGCGTCCCCAAATGAAAGAAGCAGCTTAAAGCGGTCCTTTACTCTGAATAAGAGTCTATCTTATATGTTTCCCACACCCTGTACATACAGATTGTCCACATTAAAAATCATCCTACCTGCATCTACTGCATGTTATGAGCCTTTAAACATCCAAGATGGCGGCTTATGGAAGCCCTCATCTTATCAGGCAGCCTGCAAACAGGAAGTGCCTCCTGACTGTGCTGCTCTGCATTCTGGGACTGCTGACCTTTACCTGACCCCAGCTCTTCTCTGAGCAAAGTACAGCTATAACCTGCCCCCCTGTACCTTATCCCACTCTCCTCTCCGTAAGTGTGATGCTTCTGAGTCAAGATGGCGGTGCCCGTATCCTAAATTCCTGGACAGAGTTGCAGCCCAGTGTGGGGAAAGAATAATAAGTTAGTGACTAAAAACGTAAAATATATTAATTTTAGATGCTGGGGAATCGTTTAAGAGTTTGGGCTTTTCATTAAATCACGCTGAAGGTCCGGTTTGAAGGAGCTCTAATGATCACTCTTCAACAGACGGGCCAGATCAGGTGAAAAATACCTATATTTATCAGTGTATTCACAAATCTACCCAACAATAAAAATTCCCAAAGTAATATTGCACAAGGCTCACTCTGACCTAGAGTCCCTGGTCCAGGTTCTCAGAGAATGCTGTGGACTGAATAGGATATAATCATATTTCCTTGCCCGAAATCTCATGACATTTGTCACTAACCGCCAAAACTGAAGAAAGGATATAACCATACCCCTTCCTATTGTCTCCTGTGCTCACACACCTGGTTTTAAACTGTGGCATCCAATTTGTATAGTTCTCTGTACTATATGTTATACCTTGTCTGTATTCTTCCTTTGTAAAGTGCTACAGAATTTGATGGCGCTATAAAAATATGCAATAATAATACCCCTGGACAAGTCCTATTCAACAGATAGTCCTTACATTGTTGAAGCAGAAGGTAAAACTTCCCATCATAGAATGAACAGCCATAGATCTAAACCATTAAGATTCCACTTGCTAACCAGTTAAGGCAGTGAATCAAATAAGCTTACTTAGGAGATAGCAAAAAGCTAATCCTACCCTTCAAGGATTTCCAACTTAGGGCAATATCCCTGCCCAGGACCCAAATATTGACCCAAGTATTGAGTCCTATACTGCTACAATCCGAGTAGATGAGAGCAGCCGCACCTAGGGTGTCGTGCACATAGGTTAAGAAAATACTTCCGGCATAAAAAAGGGAATGAACGAGAAGAGTCAGATGCCAAATCAGGATAAAGCCCAACCTAATTACACTTTGGACCTGAATCCTTTATCCCAAGGTTTGAAACAACCTAAGAAAGGAAAGGTAAATGTCCCAGAGGGAATAGTACATTCCTAAGTTTAAAGAGACCAGATAATAGATGGGATCAGAACAGGATTTGTCTGTAAGACCAACCTGGTTATCCGAACTCCCTGCAACCTTGAGATCCTAAGGTGAGGAGGACATTAGGCCTAATCCGACCTACAAAGATAGTAATAACATTATCTAACACCCCTCTGGACAATATTGGCAGAGGGGTTACAACCAGTAATGAACAAGGCGCAATAAATCCTTGGGACCATTTCTACTCTTCTACTCTATATGGGTCTGGAAGAATCAGATTTAGGTATACTTTAACTGAGCTTTAGTCTGTGGTCAAAGACTAAGATACATAAGCAAAAATACCATTTTGTGAGTACTCACCTGAAAAATGGATATTGTCAGTGTGCCACACACCCCGCTTCCCCTTTAATCTTCACGATTGGGTTACTCACCGCCAGGTGACGCAGTTGCAGAGAGGAAGTCTTGTAACGATCCCACTTAGTCTGGTACCTCCCACTTAACACCAGTGATTTAAAAAGCAGAAAGACAAGGTACCAGTAATCTAAAGGTAACCTCAAAATAAAGAAAAGCTTCACCATATAAAGGATCCGGGATACCAAAAAGGGCGGGGTGTGTGGCACACTGACAATATCCATTTTTCAGGTGAGTACTCACAAAATGGTATTATTCTCAGTGTGCCACACACCCCGTTTCCCCTTTAATCTTCACGATTGGGACATCCAAAAGCAGTGTCCACAAGGGATGGGTATCCGAAGGCAAAAATGAAGCATAACTTAAATGACTGCAGTCTGCAGAACTTTGCGGCCAAAAACAGCATCCGCTGAGGCTCGCACATAAACTTTGTAAAACTTAGAAAAAGTATGAACAGAAGACCAAGTAGCGGCCTTACAAACTTGTTCAACAGAAGCTTGGTGCTGAAAAGCCCAAGACGCGAGTAGAATGAGCAGTGATACGAAAAGGGGGAACTTTCCCCTTAGCAGAATAGGCCGCAATAACGGCCTGATGTATCCATTTGCTAATAGAAGATTTGGCTGGTGCCAAACCCTTCTTAGGCCCACAGGGCACAACAAAAAAGGCATCCGTTTTACGAAAAGGAGACGTAATAATCAAATAGTACTTAACACAGCGTACTACATTCAAACAAAGTAAAACCCTCTCTTTGTCATTCTGAGGATTAGGACACAAGGAGGGAAGAACAATATCCTGATTCAAATGAAAAGCAGAAACAACCTTAGGAAGAAAGTCTGGTTTGAACCGAAAGACCACTTTATCCTGATGCCTCTCAAAGTAGGGCGCCTGAATAGATAAGGCCGCCAACTCCGAGACACGCCGGAACGAAGTGATAGCTACCAAGAAGACAATCTTCTGAGTCAGGGTAGACAAAGCAATATCTTGCAAAGGCTCAAAAGGAGGAGCCTGAGGAGCAGAAAGAACCAAATTCAAGTCCCAAACAGGGAGTAACGGTTTCCTGGGGGGCCGCACATGCGTAACCCCCTGGAAAAAAGTTTTAACTAAAGGATGAAGCGCAAAACGCTTCTGAAAAAATATAGATAAGGCAGAAACTTGCCCTTTCAACGTACTTAGCTGAAGCCCAGAGTCCAGCCCAGATTGTAAAAACTCCAGAATCCTGGAGACCGAAAAGACCCTACAAGGAAAAGATCTAACCTCACACCAAGTGATATAGGCTTTCCAAGTCCTATAGTAGATGATAGAAGACCACCTCTTCCGGGCACTGATCAGAGTCTTAACGACCGAGTCAGAAAGACCCTCCTCCTTCAAGATGGCGGTTTCAGCAGCCAGGCCGTCAAACCCAGCGCTGGTAAATTGGGGTAACACAACCGACCCTGAGTGAGCAGATCGGGCCGAAGAGGCAGAACGAACTGGTCCACTGCCAGCCGAACGATGTCTGCGAACCACACTCGCCTTGGCCACTTTGGGGCCACGAGAATGGCGGACACCCTTTCCAGAGCCAGCTTCCGAACCACCCTGCCCAGCATGGGTATCGGAGGAAACAGGTACAGAAACCCCAGATCCCCCCAGCTCAGGGACATGGCGTCCACTGCCAGAGCCAGAGGATCCTGGGAGAGCGACACGAAGTTCGGGAGCCTGCAATTGTGACGAGAGGCAAACAGGTCCACCTCCGGGGTCCCCCACCGGAGACACAGTGAGCGAAAAACCTGAGAGACCATTCTCCCAGACGGGAAGAGCCCCTGCTCAACCGGTCCGCTTCCTGGTTCTCCACCCCTGGAATGTACACCGCCGAGAGACAAGGAACATGGGCCTCCGCCCAGGACAGGATTAGGGACACCTCCCTGAGAGCACCCGGACTGCGAGTCCCTCCCTGATTTATGTAAGCAACCGCTGTTCGATTGTCTGAACGAACCTGGACCGGAAGGCCCAGAACGTGTTGAGTCAGAAGGGCAAGAACCCGACGGATGGCTCTCAGTTCCAGAATATTGATGGGTAAGTGGGCCTCTTGAGGTCCCCACTGCCCCTGGAACTGAAGCTCCTTCCAGAATCCCCCCCATCCCGAAAGACTGGCGTCCGTGGTGACAATTTCCCAAAGAGGGGTCAGGAAAGACCTGCCCTTCACGAGATTGGCCGAGACCAACCACCACTAGAGGGACTGCTGGACCCGGGAGGACAACTGGAAGGGCTGATCCAGCGACCGAGGCTGCCGGTCCCAGGACGCCAACAGATAGAGCTGAAGTGTCCTCGTGTGAAATTGAGCAAAAGGAACTGCCTCGAAGGAGGCAACCATCAACCCTACCAGCCTCATCCCCAGACGGATGGACGGCCGAGGATTGAAAAGTAGGATACGAGCCAACTCCTGAATCAGATAAACTTTGGACTGGGGGAGAAACACCCTGTGTTTACAAGAGTCCAACTGCATCCCCAGAAAGGACACCACCCTGGCCGGAGCGAGGGAGGACTTGGGGAAGTTGATCACCCAACCAAAGCTTTCCAGCATGGAGACCACCATCCTGGTGTCTGTCTCTGATTGACAGAGGGACGGAGCCATGATGAGAAGGTCGTCCAAATAAGGTACGACACAAATGCCCCGAGATCTGAAAATGGGCATCACCCCTGCCAGCACCTTGGTGAACACTCTTGGGGCCGAGGTAAGGCCAAACGGAAGTGCCACGAACTGAAAATGCTGATCTTTCATCACGAATCGAAGAAAACGTTGATGAGCCCGGCAGATGGGAACATGAAGATAAGCATCCTTGATGTCTATGGACGTCATGAAGTCCCCCTGCCGAAGAGAACCGATGGCCGTACGTAAAGTTTCCATGCGAAACATCCGAATATGGATGAACCTGTTGAGTAATTTCAGGTCCAGGACGGGGACAAACCGACCCGTCCTTTTTGGGGACTGCGAAAAGATTGGAGTAGAAACAGAGGCCCATCTCTAAGCGCGGCACCGGCCGGATGACCGCCATTTCTAAAAGATTCCTTATTGATGCCAGGAGCCCCTGTGCGGCCAAAGGATCGATGGGCACCCGAGACCGAAAGAACCGTGAAGGAGGGTGAGACTCGAACTCCAGTTTGTAACCGGACGACACCACCTCCTGGATCCATCTGTCCGGAACCTCCTGGTCCCAAACCTGGGAGAAGTGTCGCAATCGTCCCCCCACCCGCACGGGTGAGGGCAGCCCCTCATTGCTGAGCGGGCTTACCAGCAGGCTTGGGCTTGGCGCCCCAGGACTGAGTGGGACGGCCACGGCTCCTCCCCCGGGTCCAACCTGCACCTCTGGTAGCGGTAAAGGAAACCCCCCTACCCGCTCTAAATCCCCGAAAGGAAGGCCTAACGGCACTTGCACCCCGAAAGGGGCGAAGAGGCCTCTTGCGTTGAGGCAATTTACCACCTTTTGCCACTGAATCAATTTTATCACCAAACAGTCGCAAACCCAAAAAAGGAAGTGCTGTGAGCACCCTTTTAGAGACTAAGTCCGCCGACCACTGGCGCAGCCATACTGACCGACGAATAGCCACCAGCATTGCCGCTGTCCTGCTACTCATTGCCAGAGCATCGTCCTGAGCGGTCAGGACAAAGGAAATAAAAGACTCACACTGCTTAAGAGCACTAAACTCATTACAAGCGGGATCAAGATCTGCGCATAGATCCTGAATAACGGACCTAACCGCCAACAGAAGAAACGCCGAAGCACACACCGGCCGCATCGTCGATCCGGCACTGATAAAACCATGGCGAGCATACTGGTCAATCCGACGATCCTCACTATCCTTAATGGCAGTGGTCTCAGAAGACTGTACAACAGCCGTGCTAGACAGCCCTAACACAGGGGTATCGACGTCAGGGGGCACTGACCAAAGCTTCACCAATTCCACCGGAAAAGGATAGCGCTTATCCCAACTGGAAGGGATTCCAGCCAGTCGCATGGGATGTTCCCATTCCTTAAGCACAACCCTCTCAAAGTGTTGTTGCCTGGGAAACACCAAACGCGGCTGAGGCACATCAAACAACTTACCCTTTGGCAGGGCGACTGCCTCAGGCAGATCTAAATTCAAAATTTCAAACATTTGAGCCAAAATGGAGGGGGTGTCAAGGGATACCCCCGCAGCCAGATCGCCAACAGCATCGATCTCAAGCTGGTCTGCAGGCTCATCTGACTCCACAAGGAGTTCCCCCTCCTCGTCCAGGGAATAATCGGACCAATCCACAGCTTCGCACCCCTCATCCTGCGAAGCAGGAGCTGCAGGAGAAAGGTGTTTCCACTTTGCTGTAGCCTTCTGACCTACCTTGGCGGAAACTATCTTCGAGGTTGGACAAGCGTGCACACACCTCGGATTGCGAATCCCCATTTTTGACAATGTCACACGGGGTCCGGAACAGGGAGGGGGGGGTAGGAGATGATGGAAGTTGCGAGGAGCCAGAAGCCAGAGTGACGGACCTACGCACAATATTCTGCTTTGCACAAGGAATGCATAATATAACATCATCGCCTGGGAGCGGAGTCCCACAACCCCCACACAGCCTAGATGGCCCCGAAGAGCCATTTCCGGTATTGTCGGAAGCCTCCATATGGTGATTTTATGGTATTCACAACAACCGTGGGTTTTAGGCATAAAGCCACCCGGGATGCCCCTTTAACCCTTTCGCTGCCAGCCTACCTGCAGCATTTGCCACTCCCTGTTGCCAGACGATGTTTCACTATTTTGCGCTACACATGTTCAACTGTCATTTTTGAATTTCCCAGGAAAATTATATATTGTTTTTTTCAACAGAGTCTGGGCTTTAACATGAAATGTCTTGTTTGTATTTTTTAGGTGTATTCTCAATATTTTTGGGTGAAATGTGTGAAAAAAAAAAAAAAAAAAATATTTTTTAAATATTAGAGTTTTTTTGTAATAAAAAATGTAAGTTTGTCAATAAAATCTTATTGCGTGAGAAACCCCAATTTCTCCCGGTTACAGCGATACCACATATGTATAGGTAGACACCCTTTCCTGCCCAGAAGCCTTTTATAGCTGCTGGATGACAAATGGTTAATTAAAAAAAAAAATGACATAGGGTCCCCCTTCCCGGGGAGGGGGACCCCATTTTTTGGGGATTTTTAAGGGTTAAAAACCCTTAAAAATCCCCCCAAAAAAATGACGTGGGGTCCCCCTTACCCAAAGTAACCAGCCCGGGACCAGCTATGGGGGCTTGTAGGCACAGAGTGGGGGGGCCAGCTTTGGTGGCCCCCCCACCCTGCAGCCTACGAGCCCACATAGCCTATGTGGGCCCGGGCTCTTCTGCCCCCCCCTGGCCTTTGGGGAGGCAGGTAATGGGGGTGCGGGGGTTAATGGCAAGTCACCCGCTAGGGCAGGTGACTTGCCACCCCCCCAGCCTTGTGAACTGGTATAAGGGGTCTCATGGACCCCTTACCAGCTCACAAAGGGTTAACTGTTAAAAAAAGCCACCACACAATAATAAAAAGTATTTTATTAGAAAAAAAAAACATTTTTTTACTGTACTTACCTTCGATTGCAAGCTCTTGTCCCTCGCCGCTCAGCTGACAGATGCCGGTGATCGGCATCCAGAGAAGGAGAAGGCAGGAGATCAGAGGATCTCCTGTCACCTCCTTCCCCAGCGCCGATCACCGGCATCTGAGAAGCTGAGAAAGCTGAAGCCCGTTCGAGGCCGGGATGACTTCATAAGAGGCAAGATGGCGGCCGCCATCGAGAAGAAGAGAGGAGAGAGCCTCCCAGGCTCTCTCCTGAAGATCGGTAAGTCCTGGGGGGGGATCGGAGGCCCCCCAGGTGAAGAGGAGGGACAGCGGGAGCCAGCGCACACACAGGTAAGTGAATGTCATTTTTATTTCTTTTCCCCCCACGGGGGATCGGATGGCACCAAATTAAAGAGGAGACCCGGCCGGATCCAACAAGGGGTCAGGTGAGTATTTTTTATTTTTATTTTTTAAACTAGAAGCGAGGAAAGTCAAGCACGTAACACCTACGGGCTTGGCACTTAAGGCCCAGCCAAGCCAGCACGTAGGTGTTACGGGCTTGGCAACAAAAGGGTTAAATTAATGTCCCGGGAAGGGAGGATTTAAATTATAATTATAATTATCCCCCTTTTTTTTTATATATCCCAATTTAGAGTAATAGGACTAGCCAGGTATAACAGAACCAGGAAGCCACTGCAGTGAGGGAATCCCAGGATCTGTGGGGAAAGAGACAACAGTAAAATCCCCAGAAAAAAAGGGGCAGCATGCAGTACAACATTCATGCAGAAAACAGCATACCAACATATTGCAAAAAACACCCCAAAGTGCTTTAAGAGGTCAGCCAATATAAATTTGAACCAGTTCAAAACATCATAAGTATAAACAAAAGACGGCCCCACACAAGGTGAGGCCGCTTACCTGCACAAGGCCAGCAGCAGCTCCACTTCAAATCCACTTCCTGCAGCTGAGTCCCCCGCACCTGACTCCTAATAAGAAGGAGGAAGTGCGGCGGGCCCCGCCCCCCCCAGTTTAAAACAGTGCGGCCCGCCAAATGGCGGTGCTGCATACCGAGAGGGCGCCCGACGCCCTCGGTTATTGGGAGGGGAGAACATCCCTGGCAGCTTCAGGCCATGCGCCTGAAACTGTCAACAGCGCGGCCCGCCAATCCTAAAGCGGAGCTAAAAAACCCTGGCAGTTCAGGCAATGCGCCTGAAAACTGCCAACAGCGCGGCCCGCCAATGGCGGCCGCATCCTAAAGCAGAGCTACAAACTCTGGCAGTTCAAGCCGTGCCTGAAACTGCCAACAGCGCGGCCCGCACAATGGCGGAGCCGCAAGAGAGAGGGCGCCCAGACGCCTACGATCAGTGGGGGGGGGGTTGGAAACACCTGTAAACAACAAAAAAGTGTTAGCAGGTCAGGCCACGTGCGCACATCCCGCGGCGCTGACCTGAAACTGACAATGGTTATAAACATAAGTAAAAACACCACATGCATATATACATCCCCCAAACCCCCCCCCAAGTGAAGGGAGAAGGGACCGTAACGGGAGAGAAAGGGGGCCAAGGGGAACCCTGGGACAGGGGCATCCCAAATCCGGATCACCATGCCGGATAGCCGCATTTCCCCTACGCATGAGGTCGAGTGGAGGAGATAAGCTCCTAGGCACCTATAGTGCCATCTACCATTTGCCCAGTGAGCAGCCTGGGCTGGGAGGCTTCCATCAACCATATAGGTAAACAATCAACTGGGCAGAAATAGACCCAAAGGGGGTGCCGGGGTAAGACCCCGGCTACCTGCAAGCAGGAGACTTCTTTCTTCTGTCTTATCGTCATGCAGAGAGAAAAACACTGGTGTTAAGTGGGAGGTACCAGGTATATATGGGCCGGAAGGGGGCTCGTTACAAGACTTCCTCTCTGCAACTGCGTCACCTGCGGTGAGTAACCCAATCGTGAAGATTAAAGGGGAAGCGGGGTGTGTGGCACACTGAGAATACAAGGGCGATACCTATATAAAAATTTAATTAAACATGCCCATAGACACTATTAATAAATACAAGTGACTTATCAGACAAAACTGGGCCCCCTCCTTCCAGAATCGGCAGCCGACGGAATACAGGATGAATCCTGGTTCACATAAGACAATTGTGGAGGAAACTTCAGCAGGATCGATATAAAATGTCATCCTTATGGACTGCCAGGCTTCTGGTTATGAGGCACCAATGGATTTGCTTCCTGAGCCTGTCACAATAGGGTAGGAGCTAAATCCCATATTGAAATATTAACCCTTCATAACAAAAATAGAAGGGGAGGCCATAATATATATCTCCAAAACACTGCTATTAAAGAAGAAACACACGTGTTTGAAAGAAAGGCAGGAAATTCCACAGGTGTTGGGATGTGACAGCAGTCTGGGAGGAAGAGACCTGAAATCTTTTAAAAACCTGGAGCAACAGCTCAAAAAAATTCACTCTATAATGGCTGCCTGTGCATCTGCCAGAGTCCTGGCAGGTTGAAGCTTAATGAGAGACAACTAGCAGCATGTGTTTCTAATCACTGGGAGAGCTCTGGAGGGGGGAGGGGTGTCTTCCTTTAGTTCAGCACACCTGCCCCATAAAGCGGATAGCAAATGCAAACAGGCACACAGACTCTCCCTTCCTGGGCAGTGAGTGCAGAGGAGTGCATTAAATCCACAAAAACATTGTCTCAAGAAAATGGTAAAAATATTTCAAGTTTGGGCTCCGGTTACCCGGTCTCCCTATAATTCATCCTCAGCAAGAGGGCAACAATACCATTTTGTGATTACTCACCTGTAAAATGGGTATTATAAGTATGTCACACACCCCGCTTCAGATTACTAAATCATTAGACATGGGTTATACTCACCGCTAGGTGGCACTGTTTGCAGAGAAGTCCAGAAAACAAGAAGCCCCTCCCGGTCTATACATACCTGGTACCTCCTAACAATTCCCCAGTAATTCAAACAGCAATAAGACAAGGTACCAGGAAAAAAACAATGGTAACCCTCAATTGTAACTAAAAAGCTTCACCATATAAAGAACCAGGATACCAAAAAGGGCGGGTGAAGTGGGGTGTGTGACATACTTATAATACCCATTTTACAGGTGAGTAATCACAAAATGGTATTATTCTAAGTATGTCACACACCCCACTTCAGATTACTAAATCATTAGACATGGGACGTCCAACAGCAGTGTCCAAAAAGGGGGGGGTATCCAACCAGGCAATGAAGCAGAACTCAAACCCCTGCAGCCTGCAGAACCTTGCGGCCAAAAACAGCATCCGCTGAGGCCCGCACATCAACCTTATAAAACTTGGAAAAAGTGTGAACCGAAGACCAGGTAGCTGCCTTACAAACTTGATCAACAGAAGCCTGGTGCTGAAAAGCCCAGGACGCTCCAACCGCACGAGTAGAATTAGCAGTAACACGAAAAGGGGGATCCTTCCCCTTGGCAGAGTAGGCCCCAACAATCGCTTGACAAATCCATTTGCTAATGGAAGACTTAGCCGGAGCCAAGCCCTTCCTAGGCCCACAGGGCACCACGAAAAAGGCATCAGTCTTACGAAAAGAAGACGTAGTACGCAGTTAGTACTTGACACAACGTACCACATCCAAACAATGCAACGCCCTCTCCTTGTCATTCCCAGGCTTAGGACACAAAGAGGGAAGAACAATGTCCTGATTAAGATGAAACGCCGAGACCACCTTAGGAAGAAAGTCTGGTTTGGAGCGAAAAACCACTTTGTCCTGATGTATCTCAAAATAAGGAGCCTGAATAGACAAGGCTGCCAACTCCGAAACACGCCGAACCGAAGTGATGGCCACCAAAAAGACAACCTTCTGAGTCAACATAGAGAGAGCAATATCCTGCAAAGACTCAAAAGGAGGAGCCTGAAGAGCAGAAAGAACCAAATTCAAATCCCAAACAGGGAGCAAAGGCTTCCTAGGAGGCCGCAGATGCGAAATCCCCTGGAAAAAAGTCTTGACCAAAGAATGGAGAGCAAAAGACCTCTGAAAAAAGATAGACAAGGCAGAAACCTGCCCCTTCAAAGTACTCAGCTGAAGACCAGAGTCCAGCCCAGATTGAAGAAATTCCAAAATCCTAGAAATAGAAAAGACCCGGCAGGGCAAAGATCTAGCCTCACACCAATCAATATAAGATCTCCAAGCCCTATAATAGATGGAAGAAGAGGATCTCTTCCTAGCACTAATAAGAGTCCGAATAACCGAATCCGAAAGACCTTCCTCCTTTAAGATGGAGGTTTCAGCAGTCAAGCCGTCAAAGCCAGCGTTGGTAAACTGGGGTAACACAGTTGATCCTGAGTGAGCAGATCCGGCCGAAGAGGCAGATCGAACTGATCCACTGCCAGACGAACGATGTCTGCGAACCACACCCGCCTTGGCCACCTTGGAGCCATGAGAATGGCGGGAACTCCTTCCAGAACCAACTTTCGCAGCACCCTGCCCAGCATGGGGATCGGAGGAAACAGATAAAGGAACCCCAGGTCCCTCCAGCTCAGGGCCATGGCATCCGCCGCCAGAGCCAGAGGATCCTGAGAAAGCGACACGAATGTCGGAAGCTTGTGACGAGAGGAAAACAGATCCACCTCCGGCGTCCCCCACCGAAGGCAAAGTGACCGAAATACCTGGGGGTGGAGAGACCATTCCCCCCGGCGGGACGAACACCGGCTCAGAAAGTCCGCCTCCGTGTTTTCCACTCCCGGAATGTACACTGCCGAGATGCAAGTCCCTCCTTGGTGATTGATGTAAGCAACCGCCGTCCGATTGTCCGATCGAACCCGAACCGGCAGGCCCTGTAAATGCTGCGTCAAGTGAGACAGAAGCAACCTGATGGCTCTCAACTCCAGAACATTGATGGGCAAGTGAGCTTCCTGAGGGCCCCACCGCCCCTGGAACCGAAGATCCTTCCAGAAACCTCCCCATCCTGACAAACTGGCGTCCATGGTGACAGTCTCCCAAAGCGGGGTCAGAAATGACCTGCCCTTCAGAAGATTGTCCGAGACCATCCACCACAGTAGAGACTGCCGAACCCGAGGGGACATCCGGAAGGACCGATCCAACGACCGCGGTCGCCGGTCCCAAGACGCCAAAAGATGAAGCTGAAGTGTTCTCGTGTGAAACTGCGCGAAGGGAACTGCCTCAAAGGAGGCAACCATCAACCCCACCAGTCTCATCCCTAGCCGGATGGACGGGCGAGGATTGGAAAGAAGAAGCTGAGCCAATTCCTGAATCAAAAGAACCTTGGCCTGAGGGAGAAACTCTGTGCTGGCAAGAGTCCAAGGACATCCCCAGAAAGGTCACCACCCTGGCCGGAACCAGAGAGGACTTGGGGTAGTTGATCACCCAGCCGAACCGCTCCAGCATAGACACCACCATGCTGGTGTCCCCTTCCGCCTGACTGAAGGAAGGCGCCATGATGAGAAGATCGTCCAGGTAAGGCACAATGCGAATCCCCTGAGCTCTGAGCAGGGCCATCACTCCCGCCAACACCTTGGTGAACACTCTCGGAGCCGAGGTGAGGCCGAATGGAAGAGCTACAAACTGGAAATGCCGATCCTCCACCACAAAGCGAAGAAACCTCTGATGAGCCGGAAAAATCGGAATGTGAAGGTATGCATCCTTGTTGTCTATGGACGTCATAAAGTCCCCCTGCCGAAGCGAACCGATCGCATTCCGCAGGGTTTCCATGCAAAACTTCCGGGGACGAATAAACCGGTTGAGAAACTTCAAATCCAAGATGGGACGGAACGACCCATCCTTTTTGGGTACAGTGAAGAGATTGGAATAATACCCTTGCCCCACCTCCGAAAGAGGGACCGGGCAGACGACTGCCAATTCCAGAAGATTCCTTACCGCCGCCAGGAGCCCCTGCGCGGCCAAAGGATCTGAAGGTACCCGAGACCTGAAAAACCTTGGAGGAGGGCGGGGCTCGAACTCCAGCTTGTAACCGACCGACACCACCTCCCGGATCCACCTGTCCGAGACCTCCTGGTCCCATACCTGGGAGAAGAGTCGCAACCGCCCCCCCCCCACCCGTACGGGTGAGGGCGCCCCCTCATTGCTGAGCGGGCTTGGCAGCTGGCTTGGCGCCCCAGGCGTGAACGGGGCGGCCACGGCCTCTACCCCTATTCCAACTGGCACCCCTGGAGGCCGAGAAGCCCGCACCCCTGCCGGCTCTGGCTCCCCGAAAAGACGGATTGAAGGAGGCCGCCCCCCGAAAGGAACGACGAAATTTCTTGCGCTGAGGTAACTTACCTCCCTTGGCAACAGAATCCAGCTTTTCGCCGAAAAGCCTCAGACCCAGAAAGGGAAGAGCCGTGAGCGATCTTTTAGAATTAAAATCAGCCGTCCACTGCCTCAACCACACTGAACGGCGAATAGCCACCAACAGAGCAGTAGCCCTGCCACACATCAACATGGCATCATCCTGAGCGGCCAGAATAAATGACAAGAAGGATTCACAACGCTTAAGAGCAAGAAACTCATCACAAGTAGGATCAAGATCCACACATAAGTCCCTGACAATAGACCTAACCGCCAACGACAAAAGTGCAGAAGCACAAACAGGCCTCAAAACTGAACCCGCACAGACAAAACCATGACGGGCCAGCTGATCAATCCGACGATCCTCGCCGTCCCTTAGAGAAGTCGTGTCGGGAGAATGAACAACCGCCGTATTAGACAGCCCCAAGACCGGAGCATCAACCTTGGGAGGGACAGACCAACGCTTCATCAAGTCCGCCGGAAAAGGATACTTTCTATCCCAACTAGGCGGTACCCCAACGAGACGCGTAGGCTGCTCCCATTGCTTAAGGACAACATCCTCAAAATGCTGTTGACTGGGAAACTCCAAGCGCGGCTTGGACACCCCAAAAAGCTGACCCTTAGGCCGAGGAGCAGCTTCCGGAGGATCCAAATCCAAAACCTCAAACATTTGGGCCAGAATGGAAGGCGTATCAGAGAGGGGCCCCTCAGCCTGGTCACCCTCAGCGCCCAGCAACTGCTGAACCTCGGGATCCTCTAACTCCTCAACAAGCTCACCCTCTTCAAGGGGACAATCTGACCAATCCAGCGCCCCAATAACTTCCTCATCTGAGTCCGGCGGAGGCGGAGACAGGTGTTTCCTCTTAGCCGTAGCCTTCTGAGCGACCACAGCGGAAAACATTTTCTCGAGGCTGGCCAACCGGGCGCATACCTCAGATTGCGAATCACCGACAACGTCACACGGGGTCCGGAACAGGCGAGGAGGGGGGGAGATGGCGCGGCCGAAGAAGTCCCGGGCACCGGGGTGCCGGACTGGCGCTCAATGTTCCGCTGAGCACATGGAATACAAATAATGACATCCCCTGGGAGCGGAGTCCCACACCCCCCACACAGCCTGGACTGGCCCGTAGGACCATTTTCGGTATCTTTGGTAGCCTCCATATGGTGAATTTATGGTATTCGCAGACCCCAGGGATTTACGCAGTAAGCGACCCGGGATGCCCCTCTCGGATTTCAATAGAAATATATATATATAAATATTTATATAGCCCTGACCAGGGAAATTAGCAAAAAGGACTATAAAGCCAACCCTAACCAGCCAGGTATATAAGACTGGGAGAGCCCTGTATGATGGAATCCCAGGATCTGAAAAACAATTGACAACAGTCAATCCAAGCACACAGTACAACACAAGACACTGAGAAACAAAGGCGGGTCAGGCTAAACACAAACATACTACAGGACCAAGAGCATATAAAAATGACATAAGTTCATAGAAAAAGAACTTCCAGCCGGCATGCCCAAGGCCTGGCTGAAGCACCCTGCCGTCACCCCCAACGAGGGGGGGGGGGTACAGACCCAGTAGCAGCCCGAACTAAAAGGCAGGCGGCCAGATAGTGCCCATAAAAACAATAGCTGCCCCCTTAACTGAACGCTCTTTCTAAAAGAACGTTCAGTCTGCATAATATAAAGGCCCTGAATGAAAGGCAAGTAATAAACACAAAGACCCATCCTACCTGAGTCCCCGTAGCGAAATGGCGCCAGCCGGGTAATGAAAGAGAGACGAGGGGCGGGCCCATCAGAAAACGCGGGACCGCTGTAGCCCCGCCCCTCCCTAACTCGCCAGACACGGCGCGGCCCGCGCCTGACGCGGGCATCCCACGTCCAGATCACCAAACCGGATCACCGCTATGCCCCATAATATGGGGTCGAGCGGAGGAGCTAATCTCCTAAGCACCTAAAGTGCCATCTACCCTTGCCCGGCCTACAGCCTAAGCTGGGAGGCTACCATTAAACAAGGGGATAAAAACAAAAAAAGAGCCGGGCAGAAAATACCATTTTGTGGGTACTCACCTGAAAAATGGATATTGTTGGTGTGCCACACACCCCGCTTCACTTCTTAAATATTCATCACTTCATGGGTTAATCCACCGCAGGTGACGTAGTGCAGAGAGGAAGTCTTGTAACGAGCCCCCTTCCGGCCTATATATACCTGGTACCTCCCTTCAATCACCAGTATATTCAAAAAGCAGTAAAACAAGGTACCAGTATTCCACCAGTAACCGCCAAAATTAATTTTGATATAAATAAAAAAGGGCTTCACCATATAAATGCTTCGGTAATACCGAAAAGGGCGGGTGTGAAGCGGGGTGTGTGGCACACCAACAATATCCATTTTTCAGGTGAGTACCCACAAAATGGTATTATTCTTGGTGTGCCACACACCCCGCTTCACTTCTTAAATATTCATCACTTCATGGGACATCCAAAAGCAGTGTCCACAAGGGAAGGGCATCTCAAGGCCAGGTGAAGCATAACTTAAATGACTGCAGTCTGCAGAACTTTGCGGCCAAAAACAGCATCCGCTGAGGCCCGCACATCAACTTTGTAAAACTTAGAAAAAGTGTGAACAGAAGACCAAGTGGCGGCCTTACAAACCTGTTCAACAGAAGCTTGGTGCTGAAAAGCCCAAGACGCCCCAACAGCGCGAGTGGAATGAGCAGTAATACGAAAAGGGGGAACTCTTCCCTTAGCAGAATAGGCCGCAGTAACGACCTGACGTATCCACTTGCTAATGGCAGATTTGGCTGGTGCCAAACCCTTCTTAGGCCCATGGGGCACAACAAAAAAGGAATCCGTCCTACGGAAAGGAGACGTGATAATCAAGTAGTACTTAACACAGCGTACTACATCCAAATAATGCAAAACCCTCTCTTTGTCATTCTTAGGATTAGGACACAAGGAGGGAAGAACAATATCTTGGTTCAAAATGAAAAGCAGAAACAACCTTAGGAAGAAAGTCTGGCTTGAACCGAAAGACCACTTTATCCCGATGCCTCTCGAAGTAGGGCGCCTGGATAGTTAAGGCCGCCAATTCTGAGACACGCCGGACAGAAGTGATCGCTACCAAGAAGACAATCTTCTGAGTCAGGGTAGACAAAGCAATATCTTGCAAAGGCTCAAAAGGAGGAGCCTGAAGAGCCGAAAGAACCAAATTCAAATCCCAAACAGGGAGTAATGGTTTCCTGGGAGGCCGCACATGCGTAACCCCCTGGAAAAAAGTTTTAACTAAAGGTTTAAGCGCAACACGCTTCTGAAAAAAGACAGATAAGGCAGAGACCTGCCCTTTCAATGTACTTAGCTGGAGACCAGAGTCCAGCCCTGATTGTAAAAACTCCAGAATCCTGGGGACCGAAAGGACCCTACAAGGAAAAGATCTTATCTCACACCAAGTGATATAGGCTTTCCAAGTCCTATAGTAGGTGACGGAAGAAGACTTCTTCCGGGCACTGATCAGAGTCTTAATGACTGAATCAGAAAGACCCTCCTCCTTCAGGATGGAGGTTTCAGCCGCCAGGCCATCAAACCCAGCGCTGGTAAATTGAGGTAACACAATTGACCCTGAGTGAGCAGATCGGGCCGAAGAGGCAGAATGAACTGGTCCACTGCCAGCCAAACGATGTCTGCGAACCTTAATCGCTTTGGCCACCTTGGGGCCATGAGAACGGCGTACACCCTTTCCAGAGCCAACTTCTGAAGAACTCTGCCCAGCAAGGGCCACGGAGGAAACAGGTATAGAAATCCCAGAGCTCCTCAGTTCAGGGACCTGACGTCCACTATCAGAGCCAGAGGATCCCGGGAGAGAGACACGAAGCTCGGGAGCCTGAGATAGAGATGAGGGGCCCACAGGTCCACCTCCGGAGTCTCCCATTGGAGACACAATAAGAGAACCACCCGAGGATGGAGAGCTTATTCTTCCAGACGGGGAGAGCACTTGCTCAACCGGTCCGCTACCTGTTCCATCACCTCTGGAATGTAAACCGCCGAGAGACAGGGAACATGGAACACTGCCCATGTCTGGATCAGGGACATTTCTCTGATGGGTAAGTGGGGCCTCCACTGCCCCTGAAGCCGCAGCTCCTTCCAGAATCTGTCCCATCCCGACAGACCGGTGTCCGTGGTGACACCTCTCCAAGGGAGGGTCAGGAAAGACCTGCCCTATACAAGATTGGTCGAGACCAATCACCACAGGAGGAACTGCCGTACACGGGAGGACAATTGGAAGGACTGATCCAACAACAGAGGTTGCTGGACCCAACACGCTAGCAGAAATAGCTGAAGTGTTCTTGTGCGAATTTGGGCAAAAGAAAGACACACAGCGTCTTGATGAGAGTTCAGGCCGGGATGAACCGACCCCTGAATGGACCGCGAGGGAGGGTGAGACTCGAATTCCAGGTTGTGACCTGTCGACACTACCTCCTGGATCCATCTGCCTAGAACCACATGGTTCCAATGGTAGAAGTGTCGCAATAGTCCCCCCACCCGCACGGGAGAGGGCAGCCCCTCATTGCTGAGTGGGCTTATCAGCAGGCTTGGGCTTGGTGCCCCAGGACTGAGTGGGCCGGCCACGGCCCCTCCCCCGAGTCCAACCTGCGCCACTGGTAGCGGGAAAGGACGTGCCTTTTCCCGCTCCGAACCTTTGAAAGGAAGGCCTACCGGAACTTGTCCCCCTGAAGGGACCACGAGGCCTTTTGCGTTGTGGCATCTTACCATCTTTTGCGACTGAATCAATTTTCTCCCCAAACAGACGCAACCCCAAAAAGGGGAGGGCTGTGAGTACCTTTTTGGAAGCCGTGTCTGCTGACCACTGACGCAGCCATACTGACCTGCGAATAGCCACCAGCATAGCTGCCGCCTTGCTACTCATAGTCAGCGCATCGTCCTGAGCGGCCAGGACATAAGCCACAAAAGATTCACACTGCTTAAGTGCAGTGAACTGTTTGCAAGCGGGATCAAGATCCTCATATAGCCCCTGAATTAGGGACTTAATTGCCAATAGAAGAAGGGCTGAAGCACATACCGGGCGCAATGCTGACCCGGAATAGATAAAACCATGTCGAGCGTATTGGTCAATCCTGCGATCTTCCCCATCTTTGGGGACAGTGGTCTCAGCAGATTGTACCATAGCCGAGCTGGAGAGTCCTAGTACAGGGGTATCGACGTCCGGAGGGACAGACCACAGCCTCACCAATTCTGGTGGAAAAGGATAACGCTTTTCCCAACTGGAAGGAATTCCAGATAACCGTGTGGGATGTTCCCATTCCTTAAGAACCACCCTCTCAAAGTGGTGCTGTCTGGGAAAGACCAAACTCGGCTGAGGCTCTTTAAATAACTGACCCTTTGGCGGGACGGCCGCCTCAGGCGTATCTAAACTCAAAATATTAAACATTTGAGCCAGAATGGAGGGGGTGTCAAAAACAACGCCCTCTGACCAATCGCCGATCTCATCAACCACATGCTGACCTGTGGGCTCATCTGACTCCGACGGGAGTTCATCCTCGTCAGGGGATCCATCGGACCATTCCACAGGTTCACAAAACTGGTCCTGTGGAGCCGAAGGTACCGGAGTCAGGTGCCTTCGTTTTGTAGCGGTTTTAAACGCTGCTTTAACGGGCATCATTTTCCGGGGGCAGGGCTGTGCTGCTGCCTCGGAATGCGAATCCCCACTTTTGACAGTGTCATGCGGGGTCCGGAATAGGGATGGAGAGGTAGGAGATGATGAAGGATGCGATGGCACCGCAGCCGAAGCAACGGACTGGCGCGCAATAGTCTGTTTTGCACAAGGGATGCAAATAAAGATATCATCAGCTGGAAGTGGAACCCCACAACCTACGCACCCCCCAAACGGAACAGCAGAACCGTTTCCGGAATCTACGGAAGCCTCCATATGGTGATTTATGGTATTCGCAATAATGGGACTTTTAAGGCATAAGCCGACCCGGGATGCCCCCTTTATTTTAGTAATGTCCCGGAAGGGAGGATTTATATAAAAAATTTTTTTTTTTTTTTTAAGTTTAGGTCCCCTTTAATAGAAACTATATTTATATACTTATATATAGTCTATGTATATAAACATTCAAATCAATCCCAATAATTAGCCAGGCACATAGAGCCGGAGGGCTAGCATAAGCAGGGATCCCAGGATCTGCAAGGCAAGAAAACAACCATCAGATCCTTCACATGTGTATAACATATAAGTATGGCACCAAGTGCCCTTAAATGACGCCCCCTTGATAATAGTGATTTCTCACTGTATTATTAAACAATATCTCCCATTTAATGGCCCCAACGGGAGGGGCCGCTTACCTGTACCGCAATCAGCCGGTAAGCCTGCAGCCAGCAGCCATGAGCCGGCAGAAGACAAAGTGCGGCCGTGCGCCCACGTGCCTTCCTGTTTTGAAGGAAGCTGGGACGCTGGGCCCGCCGCAGACGCCGCATGACGTCGGCGCCGCGTCAGCGGGCCGCCCCCCCCCCCCCCTACGCTGATCAGCTGGAACACTTTACAGCTGATCCAGCACGCGCGTCCAGGCAGCGGAGGGGGGAGGGTAAAAACCGCATGTGCTGACAAAGCTCAATGAATGCCAGGCGAGGAGAGGGGGGAGGGGGTAGGGGGCCACAAGCAACCAACTGCCAGAGAGGTGGCCAGCCCATACCCAGCGCAAGCTGCCTTAAAGCAGACCCAAAATATACACATGCTACAGTGAATGTATAAACATGACATATATGTTAACATGCAGTGATACAGTGAAACACACATACTAAAGCACACCCTCACCATGCCGGTTCGCTGCATTGCCCCACGCATGAGGTCGAGCGGTAGGAGATAAGCTCCTAGGCACTGCCATCTACCATTTGCCCGGTGAGCAGCCAAGGCTGGGAGGCTTCCTATTTCACCATAAAGGTATACAAACTCAAACCGGGCAGAAATAGACCAAAAGGGGGGTGGCGGGGTAAGAATACCCCGGCCTACCTGTAAGCAGACTTCCAACTTCTGACTTGTCAGCAAGCAGAGAGAAAAAATACTGGTGATTGAAGGGAGGTACCAGGTATATATAGGCCGGAAGGGGGCTCGTTACAAGACTTCCTCTCTGCACTACGTCACCTGCGGTGGATTAACCCATGAAGTGATGAATATTTAAGAAGTGAAGCGGGGTGTGTGGCACACCAAGAATATAGACCGGGGGGGGGGCGGGGTGATACCCCGGCTACCTGCAAGCAGGAGACTTCTTTCTTCTGTCTTGTCGCCACCTTGCAGAGAAGAACACTGGGGAATTGTTGGGAGGTACCAGGTATGTATAGACCGGGAGGGGCTTGTTGTTTTCTGGACTTCTCTGCAAACAGTGCCACCTAGCGGGGAGTATAACCCATGTCTAATGATTTAGTAATATGAAACGGGGTGTGTGACATACTTAGAATATATCACTTACCCCCCTTTGCTATAATCAAAGAATGGGATCTGGCCAATGACCCCATAGGGTATCCCGGGCCCCAGGCAGAAGGACTGCCTTCGGGACCGAGAAATGGACCCCCTGCTCAGGCCCATAGTACCGGAATATACTTACCTGAACCATTGGTCCAGGAGCTAGTGGTCACGTTCCTCTTCCTGGAGGAACACGGAAACTGGGGAATGGGAGGAGGAGTCAAGATTTCATTCTGTCTGGTGGTCATGTGTTCCCGATTGGTAGGAGGAGCCCGGAGGTCTCAGGCGTATGCTGCCCGAAGGATGTTTTGAGAAAATGAAAAAGGGGCTCAAGACACCAACAGATCACCGAGGGGTCCCAGCAGCAAGGCAGCAGAAGCAAGATGGCGCCAGACAGCAGCAGCACACCTTCCTTGAGGGGCGGGCCGCACCAGCAGTGACGTAAAAATCGTGGCGGGGCCCCCCCACAGTGCGCCCAGAGTCCGCGGCCGTAGCGAGGCCAACACCCCCCCCCCCCCACAGCGCGGACCAAGATGTAGGGGAAGGGAGAGGAAGAGGCACCCGAGGGAGGTAAGAGCGCAGTAAAAACCGTAACATACACACAACCAATACCATAATAAAGCTTGTGGGATAAATGGGCAAAGGTTGTTCCTCTCCCCCCCCCTAGGCTCATCATCATGGCCGGCTACCCTTTGGGGAGGGTCTGTGGCCCAGAGCCTAACTCTGTCAACATCTCACCCCGGCGTTCTCCCTACCTTCACCGTCCCAAGGCTGGGAGGCAGAATTGGGTCCACAGGAACAGTGGTAATAAGAGTGCAGCGGCCGACGGGCTAGGAGGCCCCGCTCGGCTGCAGTATCCAGGAGAGAGTATCCAAACGATCCTTAGCAGCAGAGTGCAAGATGAACTCTTGGAGATTCTAGTGAGACAACTAGGGGGCCGGGAGAAGCTACAGATTTGGATCTTGCAGTCGAGTGCGCCACCTGGTGGCGGAATACCCACATGTAATTACTTATGGGACGAGCTGAACTGGATATAGTGAAAATGTGCCTGCCCTCACCCTTTCTGGTACAAATCACCTTGTCCTCATCTTCAATTATTCAGCAGGCCAAATAGGAATAAAACTCACCTTATACCCCCTGCCAAATTGGTGCTACTCCAGCAATCAGCAACTCACCTGACTGAATCAGAGCCTGCATCATTTGGGGTCAGAACATGGTGGGGACGGATGATGGCGTGCTCTGTTCGTGAGTCGTTTGCCATGCCATCTATTCTTTGCAATTGAGGTAGTGGCCTAACAGTCGCCCTCCATATTCGTAAATGAAGGCTTGGCCATACCCTGTGACTGATGGCAGGTGTGGGCCAGCACAGAAGCACCAGTGAATGGAATTTGAGGCCAGTAGCAACGCAGGCTTGGATCCGGCAATCAGACGAGTTGCTTATCCCACAGACTAGTACCAATCAGCTAAGGGGACTAAAGGCAAGTACCTTTTTTTGTCTGTTGAAATACTTAGAACCAAACCTTGATGTAATTGTACAAGCATGCAGCTAAGAAAAATACCATTTTGTGAATACTCACCTGTAAAATGGGTATTATAAGTATGTCACACACCCCACTTCAAACATTATTACACTTGGGTTATACCACCAGCAGGTGGCGACATTGCAGAGAAGTCATGAAAAAAAACGAGCCCCTCCTGGTCTATACATACCTGGTACCTCTCACTCATTCCCCAGTACTCAAACAGCAGTAAAGACAAGGTACCAGGAAAAAACCCATTGGAAACCCTCAAACTGTAAACGAAAACTTCACCCTATAAAGAATCCGGGATACCAAAAAGGGTGGGTGAAGTGGGGTGTGTGACATACTTAGAATAATACCATTTTGTGAATACGCACCTGTAAAATGGGTATTATAAGTATGTCACAGACCCCACTTCAAACATTATTATTACACTTGGGACATCCAAAAGCAGTGTCCAGAAAGGGCGGGTATCCAACAAGGCCATAATGCAAAACTCAAACCACTGCAGCCTGCAGAACTTTGCGGCCAAACACAGCATCCGCTGAAACCCGCACATCAACCTTGTAAAAAACTCGGACAAATTGTGAACAGAAGACCAAGTAGCAGCCTAACAAACTTAATCAACAGAGGCCTGGTGCAGAAAAGCCCAAGACGCTCCAACAGCACGAGTAGAATGAGCAGTGATAAGAAAGGGAAAACCTTCCCCTTGGTAGAATAGGCCCCAACAACAGCCTGACGAATCCATTTGCTGATGAAGACTTAGCGGGATCCAAACCCTTACTAGGCCCAACAGGGCACCACGAAAAAGAGAAGTAAACAAACAGTACTCCCAACAGAGCAAACCCTCTCCTTGTCATTCCTAGGCATGGGACACAAGGAAGGAAGAACAATGTCCTGGTTAAGATGAAAAGCAGAGACCACCGTAGAAAGAAAGACCGGTTTGAAGCGGAAAACCACCTTGACCTGATGTCTCTCAAAGCGAGGAGCCCGAAACGACAAGGCTGCCAACACTGAGACACGCAGAACAGAAGTGATGGACAAGGCAACCTTCTGAGTCAGAATAGAAGGAACAATAACCTGCAAAGGCTAAAAAGAGAAGCCTGAAGAGCAGAGATAACCAAATTCAAATCCCAAACAGGAAGAACAGGCCTCCTAGGAGGCCATAAAGCGAGACCCCCTGGAAGAAGATCTTGACCAAAGGAGAAAACGCAAAAGGACCTTTGAAAAACAGACAGACAAGGCAGCAACCTGCCCCATTAAGATGCTCAGCTGAAGACCAGAGTCCAGCCACTATTGAAGAAATTCCAAAATCCTGAAAACAGAAAAGACCCGACAAGTCAAAGATCTAGCCTCACACCAATCAATATAAGACCTCCAAGTCCTATAATAGATGGAAGAAGAGGACCTCTTCCCGGCACTAATAAAAGTCTGAACATATCTGAAAAACAAAAAACCTTCCTCCCCTAAAAGGAGGTATCAGCAGCCAGGCCGTCACAGCCAGCGTTCATAAATTGGGGCAACGCAGTTGACCCTGTGAAATAAAATCCAGCCGAAGAAGCAGATCGAACTGATCCACCGCCAGACAAACGATGTCTGCGAAACACACCCTCCTTGGCCACATTGAAGCCATGAGAATGGCGGAAACCCCGACCAGGGCCAGCTTTCGCAACACCTTGCCTAGCATAGGGATCGGAGGAGACAGAGAATGGAACAC
Organism: Gastrophryne carolinensis; assembly: GCA_027917425.1. Lineage (NCBI taxonomy): Eukaryota > Metazoa > Chordata > Amphibia > Anura > Microhylidae > Gastrophryne > Gastrophryne carolinensis. Next base: position 79,440,716 of record CM051244.1, read on the forward strand.
CAGGTCATCCCAGCTCAGGGACATGACATCCACCGCTAGAGCCAGAGGATCCTGAGAAAACGACACGAATGTTGGAAGTTAGAAACTGTGACGAGAGGCAAACAGATCCACCTCCAGCGTCCCCCACCGGAGACCAAAGCAACCTAAAAACCTGGGGGTGAAAAGACCATTCCCCCCGGCGGAAAGAGCACCTGCACAGAAAAGTCGCGTCCGTGTATTCCAATCCTGGAAAGCACACTGCTGAGATGCAAGGGACATGAGCCTCCGCCCATGCTAGAATCAGAGACACCTCTCTGATGGCACCCAGACTGCGAGTCCCTCCCAGGCGATCAATGTAAGCAACCGCCAACCGATTGTCCAACCGAACCTGAACCGGCAAGCCCTGTAAATGCTGTGCCAAGAGAGACAGAACCAACCTGATGGCCCTTAACTCCAGAATGTTGATGGGCAAGTGGGCCTCCAGAGGACCCCACCTCCCCCGGAACCGAAAGTCCTTCCAGAAAAACTCCCCATCCCGACAAACCGGCGTCCGTGGTGACAGTTTCCCAAAGAGGCAACAGAAAGGACCTGCCCCTCAAGATAAAGTCCAAGACCATCAACCACAGGAGAGACTGCCGAACTCGGGAGGACATTCGGAAAGACCGATCCAACGACCGCGGTCGCCGGTCCCATGACTCAGACAGATCAACTGAAGCGTCCTCGTGCGAAAATGAGCAAAGGGCACCGCCTCGAAGGAGGCTACCATCAACCCCACCAGTCTCATACCCAACCGGACGGACAGGCAAGGATTGGATATAAGAAACTGCGCCAATTCCTGAATCAAGAGAACCGTGGGCTGAGACTTAAACACTTTGTGTTGACAAGAATCTAAGGACATCCCCAGGAAGAACACCACCCTGGCCGGAGCGAGGGAGGACTTGGGATAGTCGATCACCCAGCCGTCACTCTCCAGAGAGGACACCACCGACCTGGTGTCCGTCTCCGATTGACCGAAGAAAGGAGCCATGATGAGAAGGTCATCCAGATAAGGCGCGATGCGAATCCCCTGAGCCCTGAGAAGGGCCATCACTACGGCCAGCACCTTGGTGAACACCTTTGGAGCCGAGATAAGACCTGATGAGCCGGAAAGATAGGAACATGAAGGCAGGCAGCCTTGATGTCTACGGACGTCATGAAGTCCCCCTGCCGAAAAGAAGTAATGGCAGAGCGCAGAGTTCCCCTGCGAAATTTCCAAGAACGTATAAACCTGTTGAGGAACTTCAGATCCAGGATAGGACGCACCGATCCATCTTTCTTGGGCACTGTAAAGAGATTCGAATAATACCCAAGGCCCACAACCGAGGACGGAACCGGGCAGATGACTGCCATGTCCAGAAGATTTCTTACCGCCGCCAGGAGCCCCTGCGCGGCCAAAGGATCCGTGGGCACATGACACCTGAAAAACCTTGGAGGAGGTCGGGACTCGAACTCCAGCATGTAACCGGACGACACCACCTCCCGAATCCATCTAACCGAGACTGCCTGGTCCCTTACCTGGGAGAGGTGTCGCAACCGCCCCCCCCACCCGCATGGATGAGGGCGCCCCCTCATTGCTGAGCGGGCCTGGCAGCGGGTGTTGGCTTGGAGCCCCAGGAGTGACCGGGACGGCCTCTACCCTGGTTCCAACCGGCACCCCTAAAGACAGGGAAAGACCGCGCCCCTGCCAGCTTTGGCTCCCCAAAAGGAGAGATTAAAAGAAGCCGCCCCCCCCGAAAGGAACGGCATAGTCACTTGCTCTGAGGCAACTTACCTCCCCTGGCAACAGAATCCAATTTCTCACCAAACAGTCAAACCCTAAAAGGGAAGAGTCATGATGGTCTTTTTTTTTTAAATAAAAATCAGCAGTCCATTGCCGCAGCCACACCAACCGCCGGATAGCCATCCAACAAGGCCGCGGTCCTACTACACATCACCGTGGCATCAACCCGAGCGGCAAGAACAAACGATTCACAACGCTTCAGAGCCTCAAACTCTTCACAAACAGGATCAAGGCACGATGGCAGGTCCCTGATAAAGGACCTTGCAGCCAACATCAAAAGTGCCGAAGCACAAAAACCAGCCACAAAGCAGAACCAAAACCGACAAAGGCGTGGCTAGCCAGCTGGTCACTCCGGCGATCCTCACCATCCTAAATAGTAGTACAGTCAGGAGAGTGCAACACAGCCGTGTTGGACAGCCCCAAAACCGGAGCATCAACCACAGGGAAGAAGACCATCGCTTAACCAAGTCCGCCGGGAAAGGATACTCTTTATCCCAACTAGGCGTAACACCAACAAAACGGGTAAGCTGCACCCATTCCTTAAGTATGACATCCTCAAAAAGTCGTGGACTGGGAACTCCAAGCGTGGCTAGTCCACGTCAATTAACTCACCCTTAGGCGTAGGAGCCGCCTCAACAATTGAGCCAATATTGAAGGGGTGTCGAAGGCCACCCCAGCAACCTGGTCACCCGCAGCGCCAGGCAATTGCTGGACATCAGGCTCATCCGAATCCTCAAAGAGCTCCCCCTCCTCAGCCGGGGGGCAATCGGCCCAATCCAAGGACTCAAACACATCAACATCGTGACCCTGCGGAGCGGGGGAAAGTGTTTCCGCTTAGCCGGGGCCCTCTGAGCAACCACCGCGGAAAACGTTATCTCAAGGCTGGCCAACCCGGTGCACACCTCGGAATGCGAATCCCCACCCATGACCACGTCACATGGGGTCCGGAACAGGCGGGGAGGGGTAGGTGATGACACGGGCGGCGAGGAGCCAGAAGCCGGAGTACCGGACTGGCGCTTAATATTCCACCGTACACATGGAATGCATATTATGACAGCATCCCCTGGGAGAGGAGCCCCACAACCCCCAAATAGCCTGAATTGCCCCAAGGGCCGTTTCCGTTATACTAGAAGCCTCCATAATGGTGAAATTATGGTATTCGCAATTACCCAGGGATTTATGCCATAAGCGACCCGGGATGCCCCTTTTAAATGTCCCGTGTGGGGGGGATTTGTAATTATGTTTAATCTTATTTTATTGAATTTTCAAACATATGACATTTTGAAAAGGCACAAAAACATATAACAGGTAACAAGTAACAAGTGCAATGCGCCGCCCCCCCCCCCAGCCCACCGGGATGGATAACGACCACCTGTGAAATCGGGAAGCATATCAGTCATTCGCCTTTGTCCCCCTTCCTGGCCGATCTAACCACTCTTACGGTGACCCCAGATTGGGTATACAGAGATGTCCACCCAAAACCGCTTATCCTGCATGGGGGACCGCAGAGTGGAGCCAAGCCCCGAGCGGGCCCAAATTCTCATACATAGGTCCAGCTTCCTAATAGTCGATCCCTGGATATCCAAGGCCTATGGTTCTCCCGATGCACTTGTCACCAACCCACCGCACCAGAGACAATGACATACTCACATGACACGCAAACACACATTCAACACTAGGACAGATAAGGGAAGGGGAAGACGGGAAAAGAGGAACGGTTGTGCACTCGCATGCACGAATGTGGGTGAACGATAAGAGGAATCCTACCGTGGCCAGCACGGTCCGATCCCTATCCTGTGCCCCCCCACCCCCCACCCCCCCCACTACCTGCTGCATTTCTATTATTCGTTTTTGACCAACATCTGAATCTTTAAACATAATCCAAGCTACCCATGTAAGTGTAAACTTTTCTTTTTCACCTACCCCCCCCAGATCAGCCGTAAGCTCCTCCATCCTCATAATATTATTCAATTCTTCATACCATTCTATTAGCGAGGGGGGAGTCACACTTTTCCAATGCCTAGGGATCACCGCCCTAGCCGCGGTCAAGAAATGTCTCAGGGCCCCCCTCCTCCCCGCCTCCCTACCCCCCGGGAGCATGGAAAGCAGAGCTATCTCCGGGGTGTTTGGGGTCACAGTACAAAAGACCTCGTCATGTAATAGCAGGACCTTCTCCCATAATTTACTTATACTGGGACATGCCCACCATATGTGTAAAAGCGTCCCCTTCTCCTTGTTACATCTCCAGCACAAGTCTGAAGCCGTGGGGAAGATCTGATGTACACGGACTGGGCTCCTGTACCACCTGGAGATCAACTTGAAATTTTTTTCTTGTGCTTTGCATGGTTTCGCCATTTTATGAGTTAGATAAAACGCCTTCTCCCAATCTTCCTTCTCAAACGACTTACCGATCTCTCTCTCCCATTCCGCTACAAAGTCTAACTTTCTAGGTTCCCGCTCTTCCATCATGATGCCATACAGGATAGAGATAACCCCTTTAGGTCGATCGACCGCCTCAAGTAGCTCCTCAAACTGGGTTCTATTCCTGGTTATCTCCCCCAAGTCGCCCAACGAGCCCAAGTAGTTGCGTAGTTGACTTACCGCAAGCCAGGACCCCCCCGCCCCTCCTTGTCCCCCGAAACCCTCCAACGTGGGAGGTCCCCCACCCATCAGCGTATGCCGCAGCCTGGGTCTTGCGGATGCCTCCCAGCACAGGAATTTGGATACCCCCACCCCGGGTGGGAACGCCGGGTTGTCAAACAAAGGCATCAATGGGCCCGGCCTAGTTGCAATTTGAGTATTTCTGAGACTGTCCTCCCATAGCAGGAGAAGTCGAGTCGTCAGAAAGGGCAACCCTTCTCTAGGGATTAGTTTTGGGTCAACCCAGGGGAGAGACGTCAAACTCCATGTTTGCATGTCTTGCTCGATTGTCACCCACTGCTTAGATTCCTCCCCTAAATACCAGTCCACTATCCTTGTTAACACTGCCGCTCTGTGGTAATTTTCGATATCTGGCAGCCCCACCCCTCCCCTCTTCTTCGGTCTCATCAGTTTCCGAAGGCTCAGTCTTGGTTGTCCCCCCCCCCCAAATGAACCTCAGAATCTCCGACCTCAACTGCCGAAAAAAACGCTTGCTACCGTAAATAGGCACAGCTTGAAAAACAAAGTAGCTTAGGCAGTACATCCATTTTTAAAACATTAATCTTCCCCATCCACGAAATGCCCTTCTTCCCATACTCCTCTAGGTCTGCCTTTATCCTCGCCAATAAGGGGTCATAGTTCATTCTAGAGTAGGATCGGCTGGTATGGAAACCCCCAGGTAATTCATGGCCTCCTCGCGCCACTTAAAGGAAAAATTCCCCTTCAGTCTCTGAACTAACAACTGGTCCTCTATACTGATATTTAGAATTTCAGATTTGGCCATATTAACCTTAAAGTTGCTGACCCTACTAAATCTCTGAAACTCGTGAATGATCGATGGCAAAGATATGTGTGGTGAGGTGACGTACATAAGCAAATCATCAGCATATAGTGCCAGTTTGTGTGTCCTATTTCCCACATCTACTCCCTTGATGTCAGGGTTTCGTCTCATGGCCACCGCTAAGTGTTCCATCACCAGTACAAACAACAACAGTGATAAGGGACACCCTTGTCTTGTCCCATTCCCAACCTGAGATGAAGAGGACAGAAGCCCGTTTGTTCTAACTCTAGCTGTGGACCCTGAATAGAGTGCCCGTATCCTTTCTCTTATTACTGGGCCTAGGCCTGCTTGTCTAAGGGAATGTTCGAGGAATCTCCAACTAACCCGATCAAATGCCTTTTCGGCATCTACAGACAGGAGGCACATAGGGATTTTATGAGATCTGGCGTAGGAGTTCAACAGGATAGTCTTAAAGTGATCGGGGTGAAACCCCCCCCAAACACCCCAACTCACCTACCTTATCGTCGGCGGCGGACGGCCGCCGCCGCCTCCCTCGCGCCCCTGTAGGCGTGCGCGCCTCCGCGCCGGCCGTCTGCGAATGGCCGGCGCGGGGGCGCGCGCGTTCAAAGTGACGCGAGGGAGGCGGCGGCGGGCGCCGCCGCTTAGACGTTCAAGATCTTCCCTTGTACGTCGGCGCTGGGAGCGGTGAGTTTTTCGGGGGGTTAGGGGGGGTTTCACACAGCAGGGCACCCCGATCGGGGGTGCCCCACCGAAGTGGACCAAGACCCAGGATAGTCAAAATCCTGGGTGTTGGTCCACTTTAATCGTATTATCGCGTGCCTCTCTTCCCGACACAAACCCAACTTGATCCCTGTGTGCCCAGGAAGGCAGCAATCTCTTCAGTCGATTTGCTATAATCTTGGAATAAAGTTTGACATCAACGTTAGAGAGATCGGCCTGTAGCTACCGCATAACGTTAGCTCTTTTCCTGGTTTGGGGAGGACCGTGATGTGCGCTTCTAGGGTCTGCGTCGGGAAGCCGCACCCCCCCCTCGATACTGCGTTGAATGTCTTAGTCATGAACGGGACCAACAGGGTTTTAAACTGTTTATAGAATCTTACCGTGAACCCGTCAAGGCCCGGACTCCTGCCGGACGGTGTCCCGACCAACGCTTCAACCAACTCTAGCTGTTCAAACGGCTCCTCCAATGCGTCTATCTACTGCATCTAGAACTGGTAACCTGGTGTCCTCCACATATCTCTCTATTTCCTCCTCCTGTGTCCCCCCCCCCGATGATATATAGCTTAGAATAAAACCATCTAAAGACCTCTACTATTTCTTTGGAATCATGTACCAGGTCTCCACCCCCCTCCTTTACGGTCAGTATGTATGTTTGGCGTTGTCGAGGGTGTATAAGTCTCGCTAATGGGCGTCCACATTTATTACGGTGTTCGTAGTAAAACCTGTTCGCCAGTTCCCTCTGTCTGTGAGACATCCTATTTAACAAGCCCAGTAACTTCTTCCTAGATTCTGTCAATTCCAGCAATACAGAGGGGCTTGGGCTCTGTTTATGGGACGCCTCCAACCTGGATATACACTTGATCAGCCCATCTACCTGCGCCCCCCTGTCCCTCTTAAGCCTTGATGCGTGCTGGATGAGGATCCCCCTCAAGGTACACTTCAGGGCCTCCCATTGCATGGGGAGCCCAGTCGTGTCACTCTCGTGGTTTCTCAGGAAATCCGAGATTCCTTCCGAAACGGCCTTAATACACGTCTCTTCCTGCAGAAGACCCTCATTCAGCCGCCACTGCCATGGTCTTTCATGCAACCCCGGCAATTCCAGTGATAGGAGTAAGGGAGCATGGTCCGACCAGAGTCTGGTATCAATAGTTGCCACCGGGGACCACTGTAGAGCATGGTGGCTAATGAAAAAATAATCAATACTACTATAGGATGAATGAATGTTGGAGAAAAATGTAAAATCTTTAGTTCCTGGGTTACAGATCCGCCAGACATCAATTAATTGCTTCTCATGAAGCAACTTTTTGAAGGCTCTCAACTTTGCGTAGGACATGGACGACCGCCCCGTGGAGGTATCCAGCAAAGGTTCAATGGCCAAATTAAAATCTCCCCCTAATATAACTACCCCCTCTGCAAAACCTTCTAGCTTCCGCAGGATCTTCTGGGCCGCCCCCACCTGATCTACATTTGGGAGGTAAACATTGGCCAGAGTCAAAACCCTGCCCCCCATCCGAGCCTTCACAAAAACATATCTACCCTCCGCATCTATCATCTTGTCCAAAAACATCCATGGGGTGTTCCTATGGATCGCTATAGATACTCCCTTTGATTTGGCCTCCGGGTTCGGTGCATGAAACCAGTCGAGAAAGTTCTTATCCTTGCAGTTCGGCACCCCACCCGTCCTAAAGTGAGTCTCCTGCAAGAAAAGGATTTAACACCTCTTCTTATGTAGAGAGTATAAAATCTGGGAACTCTTGGATGGGCTGTTCAGGCCTTTTGTATTAAAGGAGCAAAATGTGATACATGGACCTCGCCCCCTCCCGTCCCCCCCCCATCCCCCTAGACGCAGACAAATGAAACAAAAGGGAGGGACACACGCAGCTTAACACTTAGACACACAAAACAACAAGCGACACCGGCTACAGCCCGGTATCCAACGACTAAGGAAGGCTAACCTCCCAAACCTAAACTATCAGCTCAGGGAGCAACTCCCAGAACACTGTCCACCCCCCGCAAAGTGTACTCCGCAAGGGTGGTCAGTAACCTATTTGGGGAACTTGGTTGAATACAGCCGTGACGAGGTCCGTCCAGCCCAACTGACCATCCAACTGCAAAACATAAATAACAGGCAGGTTCCCCAACCACGGGACACCCAACTGTAACTGGTTTAATGTAATATCGTAACAGGCTGCTCGTACCGCCCACCCGGCCCTCCGATTCTTTGTCCTCCGTGAACCCCTCCCCCCCCCACCACCGACCAGCACGCCCCCAGCCCCGGGAGGGGGGGGGGGGGAGCGCCCGGGCGCAAACCAGCAGCCCGCGCCCCCCCACCCCCCCAGGCAAGCAAGGGGGCAAGCAAACAAACACAGCAGCAGTACCTCCAAGGGGGGGGGAGCGGGCAGCCGGGACAGACCGTCCCAACCGCAGAGACCCAAGGACTGGCCTCCCGTCCCCCCCCGAAGGCCCCCAACCCACCAGAACAAGACCACAGTGGGTTCCTTAAACATCTACCAAAATGTCATAACATTACAACTTCTATAGAAAATACTTATACCGAGCTCTAAACGCTGGCAAGAGAGGAAGGACAAGAAATAAACCCCCATCAGGAGCGTCAAAGGAAGAAGTGCAATGGCGCCGCATGAGACCAAGACTAAAGGAAGGACAGGGCAGCCAACTCGTCCGAGTCTAGTCGGCCAGGGGCAATGAGAACCCATTGGGTCCCCCGCCCAAGTTGAGGGGCGGCCCCAATTGAGGCCAGTTACCCCTCTACCTCATCAGCCGGCGCCCCATCTGTTCTTCCCGCCGAGGCCCCACTCGGTCCGGCCGAGCCCCCCTCCCCGCCAAACCGAAACCTCCTCTCCCGCTGTGGCAATGGCTGAAAGGGAGGCGGCAATGCCTCCGTCAGCCAGTCTGGTATCTGGATAGCGTCCACTGATAAAAAAATCAAACAGCCGTGGGAGTTCATCTGGAGACCTTAGAGCAAAAACAGCGTCATTTTCCTGACAACTAGATGGAATGGGTGTCCCCACTTGTAAGAGGCACCCGAGCTCTTAATTTTCTCAAGAAGCGGACGTAAAAGCCGCCTCATGTGAAGTGTTCTCCTCGAGAAATCTGGCAAGATGGTGATTCTTGTACCGTTCCAATTAACTGTGCCCCGTTCCCAGGCTGTTTTCACTATTTCCTCTCTGTCCTCGAAAGATAACAGTCGGCACAGAACGTCACGTGGGGACCCGGGGCCCCCCTGGGGCCTGCTCATCACTCTGTGGATTCGTTCAATTCTTATACGTCGTCTCCGGTTGTCTGCCTAGTAGGGAGTTGAAAATTGATTGCACTACAGCTCTCAGCCTGTCACCTCCCATCTCTTCCGGGATCCCCCTTAATTTAACATTGTTTCGTCTTCCCCTGTTCTCCAGGTCGTCTAGATGTAACTGCATTTCTTTCTGCTGTCGCTGTACCTCCCGTTGCAACCCCGCCAGTTCTGACAATTCACGGGACCCCTCCTCCCGACTTCTTTCCACTGCAGTCACTCTTGTGTCTAACGTAGCAGTCTGTTGCAGATCTTCAATGTCTTTTCTCACCGCCTTCTCAATACGAAGCGCCATTGACTCCAGATCTGTCTTGGAAGGAAGAGCCTGCAGGTCTTTAGTAGCCAATGATTGTAAAAGATTTCTGAGCGTCAGCCCCCCGGGCTCTCCTTCGTCCAGCGGCGACCAGTCCCGGCGGGGGGTTGCAGCCACGGACATGGACCCCGCCGTCCTCCACGCTCTCCGGCCACCCTCCTCCAGATCCGGGTTCCACCTCTGAACGGGGGTGTCCTGCAGGAAGCCACTCTGACTGGGGCTCGCAGCATCGCCACACACCTCCTCCAGGGACTCTGAGGGGGCGAGCCTGGCGTCCCCCCCCGTTGCTCTCACTGCCACTGTTGCTGATATCAAAGTGTGGGCTGAGAATAGGGGAAAGCTCCCTCATTTTGGGGCTCCCCCTTCTCCTGCCGTGAGTGCCCTTAAGGTCTGCTGGCCAGTCTCTGGGGGGGATCGAGGCTCATTTCTTGCCTCATCCTGCGGCTCCTTGCTGCCCCCCTCCTTATGTATGATGTCAGCCTGCTCTGCAGGCGCTCCACAGTCACCGCCATTTCGGCCCGGGTCAGGAGTACTGCACTGCCTTTGTGCCTCCAGCCCCCCACCTCTCTCTCACCTCGGCCGCCGCGGGCTGTGTCGTCCTCCGCTCGCCGCCCCTCCTTCTCACCACTCGGCGGGCGGCTGTCATTCCGCTTCGAGCCGGCGCTGCGGTCGGACGGGCCGGCACCTCTCCGACGCTGCCTGCTTCCCAGTCGCTTCATGGCGGGACACCGCTGCAGACGCCGCCACCGCCGCCATCTTGTCCGGCTCCTTCAGCCTCTTCATAGCACCGGGGGGAGCCAGAAATTTCGCGATCCCCGTCCGGGTCGCCACCGCGGATGCCCTCCCGCTCTTCCTCCTCTTCTGGGACCCCATCTCCAGGGATCCACGCGACCAGATTGCAGGTAACTGCTGACAAAACGCCTCAGGCTGGACGGAGCTCTGCCGGAATGCTCCTCACGCCGCCATTTCCAGACCACGCCCCCCTCTGTAATTATAAAGGGACAGTACCCCAACTAGCCAAGCATCTAAAAACCGGGACACCCCTTCAGTATGGGAACCCAGGATCTGCAATGGAAAAGAGGACATTTACTCCATGGCCCATAGTCAAACATGCAGCAGCACAGGAATAAAAAATGCAAATTATGCACAACAAAAACTAATGGGCAACTAAATGCATACATATTAGAACATATTAAAACATAAGGACAGAGTGGGATTCGAACCGGCACCGTCGGGGAACAAACTCCATAAGCGTATGCTTTAACCCCTGGACCGTGCAGCCGGCTACCAATTAATTGAGGGAATACTTCCAAAAGTGCTACATCAACAGCGTACATGTGCCCCACAACAATAAGAAACTCACCACGGCGGCAGAAGGCAGCATACTCCCATCGCAGTATGCGATTGCGTCAAGATGGGGGGGGGGGGGGGGAAGGAATGAACGAGGAAGAGAAGAAGGGCGGGCCGTCTCAAGCGTGCGAAGCGCTCCGGCCCCGCCCCCCTTCCCGGACAGTGCAGCGCGGGCCGCGCGAGACGCGGCCCCGCCAGACAGCCGCATAACACCACACAAGTGGAGGCAGCGGGCACCGCACACACGGCGCCTAGCCTCACCTCCGCACCTTACCAAAAACGGGAGCGGGCGGAAAAGTGACAAAACGCGCTGCCCGACCCTGCCCCCCATCAAGGCAGAACCTACTCAGGCACGAAATAGAAGTACAGTCAGGAGGCACCATACAACTGCCAACCGCCTGAGGTGGGGAGGCTCTCCAAAATCCACCTCATGTCAGTAAAATAAAAATACAATCAAGCACAAACACACAGCAATCACACTCAGCAAGTACTAGTAATCACATAGCGCGCACCCCCCCCCCCTCTTTCTAGCGCAGGGAGAAAGGGACCAAGCGGGGGACAGGGACAGCACCAATAAGGTGACAGCGGGACGGGGCATCCCAAATCCGGATCACCAGGCCGGATAACCGCGTTGCCCGTGTGGGGTCTAGCAGAGGAGCTAATCTCCGAGGCACCATTAGGTGCCATCCACCATTACCCAGCCAGCAGCCTAAGCTGGGAGGCTTCTATTGTTATCTATTAGGCAAACAAAAAAGGACTGGGCAGAAATAGACCATAAAGGGGGGGCCGGGGTGTTACCCCGGCTACCTGCAAGCAGGAGACTTTTGTTCTGTCTTGTCGCCATCTTGCAGAGAAGAACACTGGGGAATGAGTGAGAGGTACCAGGTATGTATAGACCAGGAGGGGCTCATGACTTCTCTGCAACGTCGCCACCTGCTGGTGGTATAACCCAAGTGTAATAATTAATGTTTGAAGTGGGGTGTGTGACATACTTAGAATATGTCCTCTATAGCAGGAAGACCAGGATTGGATTTGTAGAGTGCTTTATATATCGCCAATATGAGCAAACCACCGAACTAGAGAATGCTTAAACAAAACCTCCATCAGCCGTTGCAACCATTTGAGTTCATCGAAGGTCTCTATGAGCTGCCACCATCCATATACCACCAATCCTACAATGGATCACAAAATGCAACACAGAATTCATTTTATAACAATATTTTATTGAAGAGTCACGAGTTGGTATTAGGAGAGAAGACTCAACTGCACAGGCAGTCTTCGCTGGTACATTTGGAGCAGAAATGCGCCTTAGGAAAGTCTTAGCGGGTTCCAATTGTCACTTGCCAGACTCTGATCAAGTTGTCTGTGTATCCGGCGAAAAGGGTCTGAAAAATACATAAAATGTTGTAAGCTGCAATGAGGATTCTAAAACTTACGATGCCCTTTAATAATGTAGCTGGGTCAGTTAAATCTAACCATTCTAAACTAAATCTACTAAATAGTAAGAGGACACTACATAGTCTGAGAAAGCCATTGCCAGATCACCTTTTGCCAAGATCCAAACAGAGGAAGGAGTTAATGCACTCTGGTAAAGGTAAGTAACTGCAGGGTGATCGACCCAGGGTGGTCCCTTAGCCCCACAACAGTAGAAAGAAAGGTGAGGGGTCCACACTCCTAAGTTTATACCGAACTAAGGCAAATACAAAAGTGCAGTTCTCCGATGCGTTTGACACTGGTGGTCCTTAGTCAGATAGGAAGTCTGCAGAAAGATTTTATATATAGTAAAAATTCTCTCCCGATTGGCCTGCAGGGCCAGTGCCTGATTGGTGGTCGAGGCCTCCAGGCCGGCGGTTATGTCACCGGCTCTCCGACGCTCTGGGGACCTGGACGCCATAGGGCAAGTTAATCTAATTTAATTTTTACTATCCCCCTCTATGACCACCAGTGTCTGAAACGCGTCAGGACTGCGGTATAAAGGACTTTATGGCAGAGATACTTTTAATATTTACTTAAAACTATGGACTTTTGAGTGCAGACCCCTCATCTTTTTTCCTTTTGCCAAGATCCCCTGTAGCACTTAGCCTGACATTGGGTGGCAAGGAAGGGCACACAAATGGACTGAAGACCAACTCACAGGGCTGCTAAAGTTCGTGTCCCTGAATGTTATGCCAGTTAGGTTCAGGGTTAGCAGGGAAGGAGTTTGAAAATTAAACTAACCATTTTAAAAGTAAATGGGCCCCAATTAGAAGCTCAGACCTATTTTGCCATTAGTTATAATTTTACCTACTGCAATCAACATTCTACAATAAAAACCTAAAACTATGGACGTTCCTGTGAATTACAGAGGCAACTTTTAGTACATTTCAAAAATAAGGTGTGAATTTATAGAAAGTAAATCGTGTCCATTTTCAAGTTTTCTATGCTGGGCAGAATTGTAATGTCTATTTACTGTTTCAACCCAGCCTCCAGCATAGGAAAACACGTTGGCTGAAACCCAGAGTAGATAGTACAATGCCAGCGCTAGGTGCCCCTATTATTGCTCCTGCCACCCAGGGAGTGGCAGCCTCACTAGAATAGGCAGAGGGAAGCATGCAAATAGCAAGAATGTGCTTTGCCCAACAGGAGCGTCCAGAGCAAAGGTGGCAGCGCCCAGCACTGAAATCGCTTGTTGATTGGTGCTGGATTTGGCCCAGGTAAATTTTTATGTAACTCTGCCATGCGAAGCCAGGGGGCATTACAAGGGCCACCTGGATGGACTGACCCTTTAATGGCTGCATTCATTAATGTCAGTGCCTCAAGTTAACTATGAACTATGCACAACAATTTTCTATTGCTCTTCCACTTCTAACCCATTAACCCCATTAACGTTTAAGTCCACTTGTTAAAGCTCCCAAAAATGTCCACATAACATTTTAAACCGTATATTAAAGCTATATGCTCCAGTTTTAGGTTAATCTAAATCTGTACCATTTTTAGAAAAATATAGAAACATATTTTAATGGTAACACATGATGGCACTAGTAGATAAAAAGGGCAGTAAAGTAAAATGCATTACCTGTCCATCAGCTGACCAGGCCAGGGAAGTGCACTGTGGGGGCTCAGCTTTGCTGCTTGTGCTGATCACCTCCTGCTTCAGCTCATCTACAATGATTTTGCCCTCCAGATCCTGTAAGAGGAAAAAAGGGTCAAATACAAAATCCCATGTTTGCAGGCTTTGATAAGCCTTCATAGCTCGCTCAGAAACAGCCTCTGATTTTCAGCATTAAGCCTCAGATGGCATTAGAAAACATCACTGCAAGAAAGGGCAACTTAGCCCCCTAGTGGCAGATCCACGCAAGTTACTACTAACATATACACTGAACAGCATCCTTGGTAGACAGCTCTAAAATGACATACCCAGATTTTGATGCTGGGACCAGTGGCAGCACACAGCCAGTAACGGTTGGGGCTGAAGCAGAGGGCATTGATGACATCTCCGCTGTCAAGGGTGTATAAGTGCTTTCCTTCATTCAGATCCCATAGCATGGCTTGTCCATCCTAGAATGTCAGAAAAAAAAAAAGTTAAAAAAAACTCCTTGTCAGTTAGGAAGGTTTTAGTTATACTGAGTATCTAACATGAATGACAAAAGCTACTATGATTTACGGGATTGGACATTTAAAGTGGACCAATCACCAGGATTTTCACTGGTGATTTCATTTTTCCTGGCGATAGCTCCATTTTTCTGTGGCATCCCGATTTGGGATGACCTGTTGTGAACCAGCCATTTCTCTCAAAACTCACATTCCAACCCGTGTTAAAGTGCACGTGCAGGCTCTATTACAGCTGTATGCCGGCCAGGGATGCGGTCAGAAACGGAAGCTGTAAGGGCAATCAGCTGGAGTTTCTCACAAAACTGTCCGGCCCTGTAATCTGATTGATCTGCTCCAAAAGCTCAGCCAGAGAAAAGCACAATCCCATGAGCCCTTTACTAACAGACATCTGTGCAAAGAAAAAGTCTCACCTTGCCGCCAGAAGCACACAATGACCCATCGGGTGACACAGTCACAGTGTTCAGGTAGCCAGTGTGACCAATGTGGTTGGTTTTAAGCTTGCAGTTTGCCAAATTCCAGACCTAAAAAGAAAAAGCATATTAGATGATCAAGACTGATTTGCTATACTGCATGTTCAAAGAAACAAATCAGTAACGCCAAACCCTCCCCAGTCTCCTACCACACTCCCATCTCAATTTTGGTAAATTTCTACTCAGTTTGCCAGGGCTTCTGTCCTCTTGGTCCCTCGGATTCCAGGCAACCTCCAACAGGCAGCGCCATCTTGTAATCCCATCAGGCACTGACCTTGTGTCTGCGCAGTGCCAATTAATGGGCTGCAGAGGGAGCTGCCAGAAAAGCTGTGAGAAGTGAAGAGCGTCTGGGAGGAAGATGTGCCGTCATTCAGCAGTGGCTAAGCCAAGAGGGGACAGAAGAGTTGAGCCCTGAATGTCACTGTATTAGCCGGCGGCAACAACCAAAAGCTAAGTAGTGTTCGGTTTTTTTTTGGGGGGGGGGGGGGGGAGCAGCCTCACTTGAATACAGTATGGCCATACCCACTCCATCTGTGAGAACTGACCACTTAAACTACATCAACAACAAAAACTTTAAAATGGAAAAGTTTGGGGCATTTCCAGATGTAGCCTGAAATAAAAGGCCAACAGTTGGCATTGCATGATAAATCCCTTTAAAGTGTTAATAACATGCACCTCTATAAGTTAACATCCCACTTTTGGGAAAGCGATCACAGACCCATTCACTGTACAGATGGCGTGCCCTGTCCTGCCATGAGGCAGCGTATCAATCCCATGGCTGGATCTTCAGGACAGGCAAGTACAGAGAATCCAGACACAGGTCTTGTCATTTTATCGTAGTAGGCCCCCCAATTACTTGACATCCAATGTAACTCTTAAAAAGTGGATATATTAAGCAGAGATGTCATTCAATGTGGGCAGCGCACAGCCAGCCAACCTACCTTGACTAACTTGTCCCAGCCGCAGGACACAATGATTGGGTTGCTGCTGTTGGGTGAAAAGCGGACACATGAGACCCATTCGGAGTGGGATTCCTCCTGTAAAAACACCATTAACTCTTTACAAACGAAATATACAAATACCATACTAGCCCATGTTGTGTAAGAATGCGCCTGTGGTCCCATCATAATTGCAGGATTGTCAGCTTGGTGTAGCAGTTTCCAGAGGAAACGCTCAGAAGAGATGTTTCTAATCATAGAGACCACCAGAGCATCAGCAGCCAGCCCCCACCCTGTAGCGCTTCTCACCTGCACTGTGTATTTGCACACGCCCAGGGTGTTCCACAGCTTGATGGTCTTGTCACGGGATCCTGACACAATCTGACGGTTGTCTGCGGAGAAAGCCACACTCAGTACATCTTTAGTGTGACCCACAAAACGTCTTGTGGTGGTGCCACTGCAAAAACAAATGGGGAAACCTTAATCTCACCAATTCCCCCGAAACTCAGAAGTGCATACAAGGCACTGCATACTTGGCTGGACCCATCAGTAGTATTGGTGGGAGGCTCCCCACAAAGCTTTGGGACAGACCATCAACATGCCCGTGGGAATCCCTTAGACAATTTTCAGACAAAAAAGCTGTACCATCGCTCCTAGTACAGGGCAGCAGTGCTCACCTGAAAGGCTGGATGAAGGTCCCCTGCCACCCAGCATCTCATGCAGTGCAGCTCTCATTAATGGGACTTTTCACGTCACCCACACAGCTGTAGGGGCCTTTTAGACTTTGTCCAATTTAAAGCAGCACAAAACCCTAAATACCCCACAGTTTCATCCAAATTGTGACACGGCAGCTCCTATCCGGGCAGGAACACAAAAACTGGAGACTGAGGAGGGGCTAAAGTTTTAACCAATTCTAGGGGTCACATGTTCCATCCTAGAGGCGGAGACATGAGGTCCCACGAGTACGCTGCCCGGAGGATGGTTTGATAAAAATTGGTTGATCCAGAATGCCGGCAGACGTGACCTGCCTTAACTCCCGGTTTCCCTGTAGACTGGGAAGCGCTTTAGCCCCCAGCCTATCTGAATAGCTGGGATTGAGGGTGCTACAGGGAAGCAGCAACATTGTGGGCGCAACTGGAAAACGCAGGTCTATCAGCAACCCCAGGGGTTACACACAGTTGGGCATCCTGACTTTGGATGCCTTGAGGGCAGGCTAGCAGATCGCCTTCGACTGCAGGACAATGCTGCATAGTTTAGTCCACTTTAAAGTGCCAGTATGTGAAAATGGAGCACATCACCTGACTAGCAACACCCACTAGGAGCTCTTGTCTCATCGTGGCCAGCTTGGAGCACATTCTGGCAGAAGACCAGTTAAAGTGGACCAACACCCAGGATTTTCACTATCCTGGGTGTTGGTCCATTTCCACAGGGCACGACGATCAGGGGTGCCCCGCTGTGTGAACCCCCCAGAAAGCCCCAAAAACTCACCTGACCCCCTCTCCCACGTGACTCGCTCCACCAATCACTGCCGACGGACAAGCGAGGTCCGTCGACTGACAAGGTGAGAGCGCCCGCAGCCTCTCGCGCGTCCCTCTTACATGGAGCGTGCCCGCGCCGGCCATTCACAAAGGGCCGGCTCGGGTGCGCGCCCTGCTAGAGGGATGCACGAGAGGCGGCAGCCCGCGCATGCGCCGCTGGAACGAGGAACAGGTAAGATCTGCGGGCGTCCTGGGGGGTTTCACACAGCGGGGCAGGGAGCTGATCGGCCCGGGAATCTTATAGATTCCCGGGCCAATCAGCGGTGGGTGTTGGTCCACTTTAAAAAGTTGGTGAAGTAAGCAGGGTCATCACCCCGGCAGCTTATCCAAGGCTAAACTGACAGCCAAAAAGGTCGCCCCGCTCTGCTGCCATTGGGAATGTGCACTTTTCTGCAGCCCAAGGCTCCTTCAAAGCAATCAGCTCAGGCTTTAAATGGTACGCAGCAGGTAAGGCAAATATTGTTATTTAAGACTGAACATGGACTAAGTGGACTTAACCAAGCATGCATTATTCTCCACACAACCACCTACCTCCATTAACAGACACTTACGTGGTAAGGTCCCACAGACGCAGAGTCCCATCCCAAGACCCGGACAGAGCAAATTGACCATCGGAGGAGATGACAACATCACTAACAAAGTGAGAGTGACCACGGAGGGCACGCTGGGGGACACCATAGTTTGTCTCATCACGCGTCAGCTTCCACATAATGACAGTCTTATCTGTAATAAGAAAGCGGAAAATGGTAATCAGTGTAACAATGGCACTTTTAACAACGCAAGAAGCCCAACACATTCTGCTGGCATTACCCAGTATACCAATCAGGTACCAGACAGTTCAGATTTTGAGCACTACCACAAGCTACAGGGGCAGATCATCAAACATTAGTAAGACTTGATGCACAACCTATTACACCCATATACCATTGTGGTCACCTCATTTATCTTTAAGTATCTAGAAAACAAGCTGCAGTGGCCACACAAAAGTTTGGAGCTCTTTAGAGTACAGCCAAACAAGCATTCTATGAGCTAGCAGCCTTCCGGTCACCAAGGCTCACAAGGGAGCACGGCTTACAGCAATACTACGTATCGCAATACAGGTAACTCATCCAGAACAAAGGCACACCGATTAGTAAAGAGTAAGCAGTAGTATATGGAAGAGTCCTCTGCACAAGAAACTCACATTTTTGAGCTGACACCACCAGATAACACGTATGACCTTTTATCTCCAAGAGGCAACAAAAGCAGCCTAGAGACCCGCGATAGGCTTTATTGAGACGTTAAGTGTAAGAAGTAACATTGCGGCTGTGATCTGTTCTGTCTGCACTGACCAAACACCTTTACATTACAAAACTGAGAAGAGAATTTTTAGGCCCATGAACAGCCTTCCATTAGGCAGCATCTGATTTGGCACTCTTTTCAAAAGAACCACCCAAGTGCCTCCTTTTCGGCAATTAGAAGGTATTTAGGTTGTTGCCAGAGGCCACACGCTCTACTACGCAGCTACCCCAGCTACGACGTGCAAAATGTTAAGTTACCACTACGGTGCAAAAAAGTTATTGCTATTACAATCTCAATGGGTGTAGACCATTGCACCCCCACCCTCTCCTGGAGAGACACTAACCACTCAGGTTATCTGGTTCTCCACAGATGCACTGGTGAAGATCCACAAAAAATGACCTGTTGGTGAACACTCGTGTAGATTTTTACCTGTCAAATCTTCATGCAGACATAAAAGTGGTTAAGTTTCCCCACAGGGAAGCAGTCACTCAGTAAAAGCAAAAAGTCACCCCTGGACTTGATTCCTAGCAAGGATGGACAGCCATTGATTTCAGTTTGGATTATAAGCAAGCTCTCAATTTACTATCCAGCATGTTCCAATGCATTTTAAAGTGGACCAACACCGAGAGGTGATCGGCCCGGAAATCTATAAGATTCCCGGGCCGATCACCTCCCACCCCGCGGGACATCCGAGATCGGGATGTCCCGCGGGGTGAAACCCCCCAAAAAACCCCCAAACACCTTACCTGATCTTCGGCGGCGGCCGGCCGCCGCCGCCTCCCTCGCGCCCCTGTAGGCGTGCTCGCGCCGGCCGTCTGTGAATGGCCGGCGGGGGCGCGCGCGCGCGCCGAAAGTGACGCGAGGGAGGCGGCGGCGGCGGGAGCCGCTTGGACGTTCCTGATCCCCGCCTGGACGTTGGCGGGGATTGGACCGTCCAGTCACGTGGGAGCGGGGACAGGTAAGATTTTGGGGCTTTCTGGGGGGTTTCACACAGCGGGGCACCCCCGATCGGGGTGCCCCGCCGAAGTGGACCAAAACCCAGGATAGTCAAAATCCTGGGTGTTGGTCCACTTTAATATCAATAGTGTGTCCAGTGTTATCTATTGAGCAGCACCCACAAACTCCACAGGAAGACCAAAAGGCTTTCAAGAGCCATTTCAGATGATTCTACAGTCAAAACTAAAATCACTGCCAGTAAGTTACATTTTATTCTGGAGGAATGGGCTGATCAGCTGTTTGATATCTAAAGTGTGGCTGTAATCAGGAACTGAAATGGCTCTAACCTCTTTCAAACACAATCCAGTATACTGGGTAGGGGAGCAACACCACCATGCTACTCATAACCCACAGCAGCCCAGAGACCTGTCTTAAACCTCAAATCCTCCACCTAGCTGGACAAAAGAGAAGGCACAACTTAGGCCACCTCCATAGTTATTTGGGCAGCACTATAATGCATGAAGCCAGAATGGCAGCTGAAGCAGATCCAGATAGAAGGGTGACCGGGCCTAGGGCTCCCCAGGAAGTGTAGCCTGCTTCTATCTGGTACACTTTAATAACAGTATATACACTCGAGTATCCAGGTTCAACAAGGCAGAGGCATAAACAGCAGTGCGTGTGTGTTACACATGGCGGCCACAGGGTGTGGGAGCGGCCATGACAGACACACAGGGCACCCACAGAGCAGCCGCCCCCCATCGCTGGGACCACTACACACACCGCACCCCGGCCACATCCCAAAACACAATGGCGGCTACACACAAGCATCTCACCCCGCGAGGAGCTCAGGATCATGTCCGGGAACTGCGGGGTGGTGGCGATCTGGGTAACCCAGCCATTGTGCCCCTTAAGGGTCCCCCGAAGGGTCATCTGCTCGGTCATGACGGCGTTTAGTCTTGGGACGCTCCACCGGCAGAGGATGGAGGGGGATTCTCTCAGTCGGGTCTTAAGACACCGGGAAAAGGCGGAAACAGCGGCAGACGCGCCTTATATACTCAACGTGCCCCACCAACGTCATCGCGTCACGCCAGGAAACACGTCAGCGTGCCACTCAAAACATGGCGGCGGTCCAATAGTTGAACGATGTGTAAAAGTGCCCCAACAAGCACTGACAGCGACATTTGAAATACAAAGAATGGTGTCGGAAGCGAAATTATATATTGCGCGGCTTATACTGTAAACACGCCAAGACAAAGCGGAGTACAGTACGTAGGGTGTTTATGTGCAGCCATTTTGTAGAAACTTTATTTAAAACCTGACGCATGCACAAAGTTGCATAGTTGGCGTTGAATGACAGAACTTTATTGACATGCTGAAACGAGCAGTATATTCTAGCAGTACGTTTGCAAATATGCAAATATATATATATTAAAGCAGACCTACTCCTTCTCCTTTGGTCCACTGGGGCACTAAAATAACTTAAAGTGGACCCAAACCCAGGATTTTCACTATCCCCAGGTTTAGTACGTCCCCCTGGTGCATTCCCATTTGGAATGCCCCACTGTATGAACCTCCACCAGTGGCCTGCTCTTCTTACCTTTCACTGCATTCCTCCAATCAGCTTCTCAGGCCGTGCATATTAATGTGCATCTGGATAAGTGAAATGGAGGCTTAGCAGCACTTCTGATTAGTGCATGGCGTCCCCTGCATCCCTAGCCAGTGCACGGCCATGCCATTCATTCAGTTACAGCAGCCCAAGAAAGGTGTGAGTGATGCCGCCGCTAGCCTGCATGTGCTGGCGGCTCATTGGCTAGGTAAGCAGGTCAGGTGACTGAAGGGGTTCCCCACAGCGGGGCATACAGACCTGAATGCATTAGGTCCGGTATTACTCCACATTAATATACCATGTTACACCATCAGCGCGTAAAATTACCACCATACGAGTATTTCACCAGCTCAGCTGGTAATTTTGGTAACCTCTGAGTAATTTTGTGGAAATTACCAGTATTTTTGTTACTGTCAAGCAACTGGGCCAGTGGTTGCAGCCTGGCCGGTCCATTATTTCAGAATGTTCTGGAGAAGCGTGCTGTGTGTGTTGGCTGTTGCGCTGACCCCAATCCCCTCCCTCCTCTTTTCTGGGCGCCAGCATGCCGTCAGCCATAACCTCCCTCCTTCACCTATGCTGTGTGTGCCATCGTGTCGGCTGTGTCCGCGACCTCCCTCCTTCCTCTATGCTGTGTGTGCCATCATGGCGGAAGTGCATGTGACTTCCCTCCATCCACTATGCTGTGTGCGCCATCATGGCGGAAGTGCATGTGACTTCCCTCCATCCTCTATGCTGTGTGCGCCATCATGGCGGAAGTGCATGTGACTTCCCTCCATCCTCTATGCTGTGTGCGCCATCATGGCGGAAGTGCATGTGACTTCCCTCCATCCTCTATGTTGTGTGTGCCATCATGTCAGACGTGCCTGTGACCTCCCTCTATGCTGTGTGTGCAATCATGTCTGCTGTGCCCGTGACCTTCCTTCCTCCACTATGCTGTGTGCGGCATCATGTCGGACATGCCTGTGACCTCACTCCCTCCTCTATGCTGTGTGCGCCATCATGTCTGCCGTGCCCGTAACCTCCCTCCCTCCTCTGTGCATCATTATGTCATATATGCCCGTAACCTCCCTCCCTCCTCTGTGCATCATTATGTCAGATATGCCCATAACCTCCCTCTCTCCTCTGTGCATCATTATGTCATATATGCCCATAACCTCCCTCCCTCCTCTGTGCATCATTATGTCAGATATGCCCATAACCTCCCTCCTCTGTGCATCATTATGTCATATATGCCCATAACCTCCCTCCTCTGTGCATCATTATGTCATATATGCCCATAACCTCCCTCCTCTGTGCATCATTATGTCATATATGCCCATAACCTCCCTCCCTCCTCTGTGCATCATTATGTCAGATATGCCCATAACCTCCCTCCCTCCTCTGTGCATCATTATGTCAGATATGCCCATAACCTCCCTCCTCTGTGCATCATTATGTCATATATGCCCATAACCTCCCTCCCTCCTCTGTGTATCATTATGTCAGATATGCCCATAACCTCCCTCTCTCCTCTGTGCATCATTATGTCATATATGCCCATAACCTCCCTCCCTCCTCTGTGCATCATTATGTCATATATGCCCATAACCTCCCTCCTCTGTGCATCATTATGTCATATATGCCCATAACCTCCCCCCCTCCTCTGTGCATCATTATGTCATATATGCCCGTAACCTCCCTCCTCTGTGCATCATTATGTCATATATGCCCGTAACCTCCCTCCCTCCTCTGTGCATCATTATGTCATATATGACCATAACCTCCCTCCTCTGTGCATCATTATGTCAGATATGCCCGTAACCTCCCTCCTTCCTCTGTGCATCATTATGTCATATATGCCCGTAACCTCCCTCCCTCCTCTGTGCATCATTATGTCAGATATGCCCATAACCTCCCTCCTCTGTGCATCATTATGTCATATATGCCCATAACCTCCCTCCCTCCTCTGTGCATCATTATGTCATATATGCCCATAACCTCCCTCCTCTGTGCATCATTATGTCATATATGCCCATAACCTCCCTCCCTCCTCTGTGCATCATTATGTCAGATATGCCTGTAACCTCCCTCCCTCCTCTGTGCATCATTATGTCAGATATGCCCATAACCTCCCTCCTCTGTGCATCATTATGTCATATATGCCCATAACCTCCCTCCCTCCTCTGTGCATCATTATGTCATATATGCCCATAACCTCCCTCCCTCCTCTGTGCATCATTATGTCAGATATGCCCGTAATCTCCCTCCCTCCTCTGTGCATCATTATGTCATATATGCCCATAACCTCCCTCCCTCCTCTGTGCATCATTATGTCATATATGCCTGTAACATCCCTCCCTCCTCTGTGCATCATTATGTCATATATGCCCATAACCTCCCTCCTCTGTGCATCATTATGTCAGATATGCCCGTAACCTCCCTCCTCTGTGCATCATTATGTCATATATGCCCATAACCTCCCTCCCTCCTCTGTGCATCATTATGTCATATATGCCCATAACCTCCCTCCTTCCTCTGTGCATCATTATGTCATATATGCCCGTAACCTCCCTCCCTCCTCTGTGCATCATTATGTCAGATATGCCCATAACCTCCCTCATCTGTGCATCATTATGTCATATATGCCCATAACCTCCCTCCCTCCTCTGTGCATCATTATGTCAGATATGCCCATAACCTCCCTCCCTCCTCTGTGCATCA
This sequence comes from Gastrophryne carolinensis, assembly GCA_027917425.1. NCBI lineage: Eukaryota > Metazoa > Chordata > Amphibia > Anura > Microhylidae > Gastrophryne > Gastrophryne carolinensis. The sequence goes on from CM051244.1 coordinate 79,464,706, forward strand.
TTATGTCATATATGCCCATAACCTCCCTCCCTCCTCTGTGCATCATTATGTCATATATGCCTGTAACATCCCTCCCTCCTCTGTGCATCATTATGTCATATATGCCCGTAACCTCCCTCCCTCCTCTGTGCATCATTATGTCATATATGCCCATAACCTCCCTCCCTCCTCTGTGCATCATTATGTCATATATGCCCATAACCTCCCTCCCTCCTCTGTGCATCATTATGTCATATATGCCCGTAACCTCCCTCCCTCCTCTGTGCATCATTATGTCATATATGCCCATAACCTCCCTCCCTCCTCTGTGCATCATTATGTCATATATGCCCATAACCTCCCTCCCTCCTCTGTGTATCATTATGTCATATATGCCTGTAACATCCCTCCCTCCTCTGTGCATCATTATGTCATATATGCCCATAACCTCCCTCCCTCCTCTGTGCATCATTATGTCATATATGCCCATAACCTCCCTCCCTCCTCTGTGCATCATTATGTCATATATGCCCATAACCTCCCTCCCTCCTCTGTGCATCATTATGTCATATATGCCTGTAACATCCCTCCCTCCTCTGTGCATCATTATGTCATATATGCCCATAACCTCCCTCCCTCCTCTGTGCATCATTATGTCATATATGCCCCTAACCTCCCTCCTCTGTGCATCATTATGTCATATATGCCCATAACCTCCCTTCCTCCTCTGTGCATCATTATGTCATATATGCCCATAACCTCCCTCCTCTGTGCATCATTATGTCATATATGCCCATAACCTCCCTTCCTCCTCTGTGCATCATTATGTCATATATGCCCATAACCTCCCTTCCTCCTCTGTGCATCATTATGTCATATATGCCCATAACCTCCCTCCCTCCTCTGTGCATCATTATGTCATATATGCCCGTAACCTCCCTCCCTCCTCTGTGCATCATTATGTCATATATGCCCATAACCTCCCTCCCTCCTCTGTGCATCATTATGTCAGATATGCCCATAACCTCCCTCCCTCCTCTGTGCATCATTATGTCATATATGCCCATAACCTCCCTTCCTCCTCTGTGCATCATTATGTCATATATGCCTGTAACATCCCTCCCTCCTCTGTGCATAATTATGTCATATATGCCCATAACCTCCCTCCCTCCTCTGTGCATCATTATGTCATATATGCCCATAACCTCCCTCCTCTGTGCATCATTATGTCATATATGCCCATAACCTCCCTCCTCTGTGCATCATTATGTCATATATGCCCATAACCTCCCTCCCTCCTCTGTGCATCATTATGTCATATATGCCTGTAACATCCCTCCCTCCTCTGTGCATCATTATGTCAGATATGCCCATAACCTCCCTCCTCTGTGCATCATTATGTCATATATGCCCATAACCTCCCTCCCTCCTCTGTGCATCATTATGTCATATATGCCCATAACCTCCCTCCCTCCTCTGTGCATCATTATGTCAGATATGCCTGTAACCTCCCTCCCTCCTCTGTGCATCATTATGTCATATATGCCCCTAACCTCCCTCCTCTGTGCATCATTATGTCATATATGCCCGTAACCTCCCTCCCTCCTCTGTGCATCATTATGTCAGATATGCCCGTAACCTCCCTCCCTCCTCTGTGCATCATTATGTCATATATGCCCATAACCTCCCTCCTCTGTGCATCATTATGTCATATATGCCCATAACCTCCCTCCCTCCTCTGTGCATCATTATGTCATATATGCCCGTAACCTCCCTCCCTCCTCTGTGCATCATTATGTCATATATGCCCATAACCTCCCTCCTCTGTGCATCATTATGTCATATATGCCCATAACCTCCCTCCCTCCTCTGTGCATCATTATGTCATATATGCCCGTAACCTCCCTCCCTCCTCTGTGCATCATTATGTCAGATATGCCCGTAACCTCCCTCCCTCCTCTGTGCATCATTATGTCATATATGCCCATAACCTCCCTCCTCTGTGCATCATTATGTCATATATGCCCATAACCTCCCTCCCTCCTCTGTGTATCATTATGTCATATATGCCTGTAACATCCCTCCCTCCTCTGTGCATCATTATGTCATATATGCCCATAACCTCCCTCCCTCCTCTGTGCATCATTATGTCATATATGCCCATAACCTCCCTCCCTCCTCTGTGCATCATTATGTCATATATGCCCATAACCTCCCTCCCTCCTCTGTGCATCATTATGTCATATATGCCTGTAACATCCCTCCCTCCTCTGTGCATCATTATGTCATATATGCCCATAACCTCCCTCCCTCCTCTGTGCATCATTATGTCAGATATGCCTGTAACCTCCCTCCCTCCTCTGTGCATCATTATGTCATATATGCCCATAACCTCCCTCCCTCCTCTGTGCATCATTATGTCATATATGCCCATAACCTCCCTCCCTCCTCTGTGCATCATTATGTCATTTATGCCTGTAACATCCCTCCCTCCTCTGTGCATCATTATGTCATATATGCCCATAACCTCCCTCCTCTGTGCATCATTATGTCATATATGCCCATAACCTCCCTTCCTCCTCTGTGCATCATTATGTCATATATGCCCGTAACCTCCCTCCCTCCTCTGTGCATCATTATGTCATATATGCCCATAACCTCCCTCCCTCCTCTGTGCATCATTATGTCAGATATGCCCATAACCTCCCTCCCTCCTCTGTGCATCATTATGTCATATATGCCTGTAACATCCCTCCCTCCTCTGTGCATCATTATGTCATATATGCCCATAACCTCCCTCCCTCCTCTGTGCATCATTATGTCATATATGCCCATAACCTCCCTCCTCTGTGCATCATTATGTCATATATGCCCATAACCTCCCTCCTCTGTGCATCATTATGTCATATATGCCCATAACCTCCCTCCCTCCTCTGTGCATCATTATGTCATATATGCCTGTAACATCCCTCCCTCCTCTGTGCATCATTATGTCAGATATGCCCATAACCTCCCTCCTCTGTGCATCATTATGTCATATATGCCCATAACCTCCCTCCCTCCTCTGTGCATCATTATGTCATATATGCCCATAACCTCCCTCCCTCCTCTGTGCATCATTATGTCAGATATGCCGTAACCTCCCTCCCTCCTCTGTGCATCATTATGTCAGATATGCCTGTAACCTCCCTCCCTCCTCTGTGCATCATTATGTCATATATGCCCATAACCTCCCTCCCTCCTCTGTGCATCATTATGTCATATATGCCCGTAACCTCCCTCCCTCCTCTGTGCATCATTATGTCAGATATGCCTGTAACCTCCCTCCTCTGTGCATCATTATGTCATATATGCCCATAACCTCCCTCCTCTGTGCATCATTATGTCATATATGCCCATAACCTCCCTCCTCTGTGCATCATTATGTCATATATGCCCATAACCTCCCTCCCTCCTCTGTGTATCATTATGTCATATATGCCTGTAACATCCCTCCCTCCTCTGTGCATCATTATGTCATATATGCCCATAACCTCCCTCCCTCCTCTGTGCATCATTATGTCATATATGCCCATAACCTCCCTCCCTCCTCTGTGCATCATTATGTCATATATGCCCATAACCTCCCTCCCTCCTCTGTGCATCATTATGTCATATATGCCTGTAACATCCCTCCCTCCTCTGTGCATCATTATGTCATATATGCCCATAACCTCCCTCCCTCCTCTGTGCATCATTATGTCATATATGCCCATAACCTCCCTCCCTCCTCTGTGCATCATTATGTCATATATGCCCCTAACCTCCCTCCTCTGTGCATCATTATGTCATATATGCCCATAACCTCCCTTCCTCCTCTGTGCATCATTATGTCATATATGCCCATAACCTCCCTCCTCTGTGCATCATTATGTCATATATGCCCATAACCTCCCTTCCTCCTCTGTGCATCATTATGTCATATATGCCCATAACCTCCCTCCTCTGTGCATCATTATGTCATATATGCCCATAACCTCCCTTCCTCCTCTGTGCATCATTATGTCATATATGCCCATAACCTCCCTTCCTCCTCTGTGCATCATTATGTCATATATGCCCATAACCTCCCTTCCTCCTCTGTGCATCATTATGTCATATATGCGCGTAACCTCCCTCCTCTGTGCATCATTATGTCATATATGCCCATAACCTCCCTCCCTCCTCTGTGCATCATTATGTCATATATGCCCATAACCTCCCTCCCTCCTCTGTGCATCATTATGTCATATATGCCCATAACCTCCCTCCCTCCTCTGTGCATCATTATGTCATATATGCCCATAACCTCCCTCCCTCCTCTGTGCATCATTATGTCATATATGCCCATAACCTCCCTTCCTCCTCTGTGCATCATTATGTCATATATGCGCGTAACCTCCCTCCTCTGTGCATCATTATGTCATATATGCCCATAACCTCCCTCCCTCCTCTGTGCATCATTATGTCATATATGCCCATAACCTCCCTCCCTCCTCTGTGCATCATTATGTCATATATGCCCATAACCTCCCCCCCTCCTCTGTGCATCATTATGTCATATATGCCCATAACCTCCCTCCCTCCTCTGTGCATCATTATGTCATATATGCCCATAACCTCCCTCCCTCCTCTGTGCATCATTATGTCATATATGCCCGTAACCTCCCTCCCTCCTCTGTGCATCATTATGTCATATATGCCCATAACCTCCCTCCCTCCTCTGTGCATCATTATGTCAGATATGCCCATAACCTCCCTCCCTCCTCTGTGCATCATTATGTCATATATGCCTGTAACATCCCTCCCTCCTCTGTGCATCATTATGTCATATATGCCCATAACCTCCCTCCCTCCTCTGTGCATCATTATGTCATATATGCCTGTAACATCCCTCCCTCCTCTGTGCATCATTATGTCATATATGCCCGTAACCTCCCTCCCTCCTCTGTGCATCATTATGTCATATATGCCCATAACCTCCCTCCCTCCTCTGTGCATCATTATGTCAGATATGCCCATAACCTCCCTCCCTCCTCTGTGCATCATTATGTCATATATGCCCATAACCTCCCTCCCTCCTCTGTGCATCATTATGTCATATATGCCCATAACCTCCCTCCCTCCTCTGTGTATCATTATGTCATATATGCCTGTAACATCCCTCCCTCCTCTGTGCATCATTATGTCATATATGCCCATAACCTCCCTCCCTCCTCTGTGCATCATTATGTCATATATGCCTGTAACATCCCTCCCTCCTCTGTGCATCATTATGTCATATATGCCCATAACCTCCCTCCTCTGTGCATCATTATGTCATATATGCCCATAACCTCCCTCCCTCCTCTGTGCATCATTATGTCATATATGCCCATAACCTCCCTCCCTCCTCTGTGCATCATTATGTCATATATGCCCATAACCTCCCTCCTCTGTGCATCATTATGTCATATATGCCCATAACCTCCCTCCCTCCTCTGTGCATCATTATGTCATATATGCCCGTAACCTCCCTCCCTCCTCTGTGCATCATTATGTCATATATGCCCCTAACCTCCCTCCTCTGTGCATCATTATGTCATATATGCCCATAACCTCCCTCCCTCCTCTGTGCATCATTATGTCATATATGCCCCTAACCTCCCTCCTCTGTGCATCATTATGTCATATATGCCCATAACCTCCCTCCCTCCTCTGTGCATCATTATGTCATATATGCCCATAACCTCCCTTCCTCCTCTGTGCATCATTATGTCATATATGCCCATAACCTCCTTCCTCTGTGCATCATTATGTCATATATGCCCATAACCTCCCTTCCTCCTCTGTGCATCATTATGTCATATATGCCCATAACCTCCCTTCCTCCTCTGTGCATCATTATGTCATATATGCGCGTAACCTCCCTCCTCTGTGCATCATTATGTCATATATGCCCATAACCTCCCTCCCTCCTCTGTGCATCATTATGTCATATATGCCCGTAACCTCCCTCCCTCCTCTGTGCATCATTATGTCATATATGCCCATAACCTCCCTCCCTCCTCTGTGCATCATTATGTCATATATGCCCGTAACCTCCCTCCCTCCTCTGTGCATCATTATGTCATATATGCCCATAACCTCCCTCCCTCCTCTGTGCATCATTATGTCAGATATGCCCATAACCTCCCTCCCTCCTCTGTGCATCATTATGTCATATATGCCTGTAACATCCCTCCCTCCTCTGTGCATCATTATGTCATATATGCCCATAACCTCCCTCCCTCCTTTGTGCATCATTATGTCATATATGCCCATAACCTCCCTCCTCTGTGCATCATTATGTCATATATGCCCATAACCTCCCTCCCTCCTCTGTGCATCATTATGTCATATATGCCTGTAACATCCCTCCCTCCTCTGTGCATCATTATGTCATATATGCCCATAACCTCCCTCCCTCCTCTGTGCATCATTATGTCATATATGCCCATAACCTCCCTCCTCTGTGCATCATTATGTCATATATGCCCATAACCTCCCTCCCTCCTCTGTGCATCATTATGTCATATATGCCCGTAACCTCCCTCCTCTGTGCATCATTATGTCATATATGCCCGTAACCTCCCTCCCTCCTCTGTGCATCATTATGTCATATATGCCCCTAACCTCCCTCCTCTGTGCATCATTATGTCATATATGCCCCTAACCTCCCTCCTCTGTGCATCATTATGTCATATATGCCCGTAACCTCCCTCCCTCCTCTGTGCATCATTATGTCATATATGCCCGTAACCTCCCTCCCTCCTCTGTGCATCATTATGTCATATATGCCCCTAACCTCCCTCCTCTGTGCATCATTATGTCATATATGCCCCTAACCTCCCTCCTCTGTGCATCATTATGTCATATATGCCCCTAACCTCCCTCCTCTGTGCATCATTATGTCAGATATGCCCATAACCTCCCTCCTCTGTGCATCATTATGTCATATATGCCCATAACCTCCCTCCCTCCTCTGTGCATCATTATGTCATATATGCCCCTAACCTCCCTCCTCTGTGCATCATTATGTCATATATGCCCCTAACCTCCCTCCTCTGTGCATCATTATGTCATATATGCCCCTAACCTCCCTCCTCTGTGCATCATTATGTCAGATATGCCTGTAACCTCCCTCCCTCCTCTGTGCATCATTATGTCATATATGCCTGTAACATCCCTCCCTCCTCTGTGCATCATTATGTCATATATGCCCATAACCTCCCTCCCTCCTCTGTGCATCATTATGTCATATATGCCTGTAACATCCCTCCCTCCTCTGTGCATCATTATGTCATATATGCCCCTAACCTCCCTCCTCTGTGCATCATTATGTCATATATGCCCATAACCTCCCTCCCTCCTCTGTGCATCATTATGTCATATATGCCCATAACCTCCCTCCCTCCTCTGTGCATCATTATGTCATATATGCCCCTAACCTCCCTCCTCTGTGCATCATTATGTCATATATGCCCATAACCTCCCTCCCTCCTCTGTGCATCATTATGTCATATATGCCCCTAACCTCCCTCCTCTGTGCATCATTATGTCATATATGCCCATAACCTCCCTCCCTCCTCTGTGCATCATTATGTCATATATGCCCCTAACCTCCCTCCTCTGTGCATCATTATGTCATATATGCCCATAACCTCCCTCCCTCCTCTGTGCATCATTATGTCATATATGCCTGTAACATCCCTCCCTCCTCTGTGCATCATTATGTCATATATGCCCGTAACCTCCCTCCCTCCTCTGTGCATCATTATGTCATATATGCCCCTAACCTCCCTCCTCTGTGCATCATTATGTCATATATGCCCATAACCTCCCTCCCTCCTCTGTGCATCATTATGTCATATATGCCCATAACCTCCCTCCCTCCTCTGTGCATCATTATGTCATATATGCCCGTAACCTCCCTCCCTCCTCTGTGCATCATTATGTCAGATATGCCCGTAACCTCCCTCCCTCCTCTGTGCATCATTATGTCATATATGCCCATAACCTCCCTCCCTCCTCTGTGCATCATTATGTCATATATGCCTGTAACCTCCCTCCCTCCTCTGTGCATCATTATGTCATATATGCCCATAACCTCCCTCCCTCCTCTGTGCATCATTATGTCATATATGCCCATAACCTCCCTCCCTCCTCTGTGCATCATTATGTCAGATATGCCCATAACCTCCCTCCTCTGTGCATCATTATGTCATATATGCCCATAACCTCCCTCCCTCCTCTGTGCATCATTATGTCAGATATGCCCGTAACCTCCCTCCTCTCTGCACCATCACATCGGGCGTGCCTGTGACCTCCCTTGCTTCTCTGTGTGCCATCACATCGGCCGTGCCCATGACCTCCATCCTCTGTGAGCTCCTCCTCGTCCTCCTACCCAACTAAATGTTCAGCAAGGGAACGCACAGCCAGGTGGGAACGGGCAACTGAAGGCACCAATGAATCCATTTATTTAGAACAGGATATTCCCAGCAATCTATTCTGATTTCCTGGAAGCCTGCACATGTGCCAAGATAATATATTCACAGCATACCATAACCCAGACTTTTGCCCTTGGGTTTGGTCCACCTTATATGGGCATATTTAGAACCACCTTCTATGTTAAACGCACTGTAGTCACCAGATTCTTGCTCCTCATTCCGTTGGGTTATGCGAGGAAGGCTTTCTGGATAGCTGCTGACAGGTGTGTGCAGCCGGTGTGAGTGGACATGCCACCAGGTGTGTGATAATGATTCATTCATTTGGGCGGCCCATAGAAGTCCAGACCATGTGACAGCTTGTAGTAAGGATGCCCTCTTGCCCAGATCAACACTCATGTTTGAAATGGGTGTTGATCCTCTTTAAAGCCTGCACCCCTACCTCTTTTTTAGGTAGGTCTCTATGTGAGATGGTGGAGCAGAAGTCGCAACACAAACTGTTGCAGCTGCCATTTCCTACCTAAACTGATCAGATGTCCCACTTTCAGAGGGACAGTCCCACCTCAAGGCCCACTGTCCCTCCGAAAACTCTGGGGAAACCTAAATGTCCCACTTTGCTGATATAGAGAAGACTGTCCCACCAAATGCCGAATTCTGGGTGCTTTACAACTGTTCTGACTCTTTGGTTGAATGGTGGTAGTGGAATGCATGGACTTCTGAGCACTGGCTCAATCACCATATTTTATGGACCAGCATGTGACCTGTAATTAAGCCACATGCTAAACCACACCCCTACCACGCCCATCACCCACAAACTGGTTGAAACTGTCCCCCTTTGAGGACCCCAAAAAATAGTCAGTTTACTCTTACTGTACTGAGTGTGGATTGATTGGCATTCTGCTACTCGATGTTGGTGTCTAGGTGCTACCACAGGCTTTATATAAGTGTGTTGGATAAGCCATGGTAAAATGATATGAGAGCTGGCTCCGGCATTGGAATGGAGCAGACCCCTATAAAAGTGGAATATGATCAAAAACAGAAAATTGTATACTTACCTACCAGTAGTTTTCCTTTCCTGTGTCTATCCATGGCAGCATGCTATGGTCATACCATAGGTTAATATCTGCCCCAATAAGCCTGATAGCGCCTTATAAATTTTGGCTTCACCCTATGCACTCCATTCCTATAATATAGCCATCCCAAATAGACAGGGTCGTAAATTACTGGTAGGTATGTATACACTTTTCCATTTTCCTTGCGTCTTCAAGGCGTCATAATATGGAATATAGCAAGCTATGATGGGTGGGAATTCTTAAGAATCTAATGTATATCAACCTCTAACTTTTGAGGCTTTTAGACAAGAGTTGTGAATTTTGACAGGTCAACCTGGTAATGCTTAAGGAAATTATTTGAAGATTAAGGGAAGAGGGGCGCCTAGTCCCTTAGACTCATGGGCTTTCTTAGTCACCCTAACTATCCATGAAGCCAAGGTTCTTGTAGTTGGAAAATGACCAATAAGACACCAATGTGATAAATAATCAAACAAAAAGGCTGATCCACAGTTTATCTGCTACATTTAGCTGCAGTGTGCAGAGGATAATATAGGTTGCTGAAGGAATAAAATCTTGGATATACCAGACTACAAGGTATAGTAGATGATATATATATCATGAGATCTCTGATGTATAGTCACCCTTTAAATGATGCATTTAGATGCCGAAGTAGGAGGATGGCACAGGCTTCTTACAATGCAGGTTCCTGTTTTACAGACTCATAATACACTGTACTCACCATTAACTGCCAATCAACACAATAATTCGTGATGCATAGCCATCCTTTAAGTGCTGCATTTAGTTGCATAAGTAAGAGGAGTTACAGGCCATTTTACTGTGCAGGGTCCCGATTTGCATAATATACTGCACTCACCATTAATTGAGGCATCAACATGATAATTCATGATACTTAGCCAGCCCTTTTCTAATGCATTTAGCTGCAAAGGTAGGAGGCTGTTAGATGTTATCAAGATTCATGAAACAAGGCCAATGTGAAGCCACCTTTTATCTGCTGCATGTAGCTGAAAAGGTAGGAGTGTGTTCCAGTTTATTTCACTTATTTCCAAAGACTTTCTAGACTGTGGAAAAGCTGGTGGATTTCCATCTGTTGTCCCACAACAAAGTAAATGCCTAAAGGCTTAGCTAATAGCTCTGCATGTGTAGCGGTGGCCATCTTGAATTTTCTCATAGTCAACAGCAGCAATGCCCAATACTCTTACCTCTCGGCAATGTCACACGAGCGTCTAGATTGGTAAAGCCAGCTTTCCTTCTATACCTTCCATGGTCTGCTACCAACTATGTACATTTCCCTGAATATTTCATGCGAAATTCACTATACAACTTAAACCTGGACCAACAGCCTGGCACAGTTGGAAAAGAAAGTTAGCGGCCATTTTGGAGCTTCCTCTCCCAACTGCCGCTCTTCCCCCGCTCTCCTCCCAGGCTAATACGGGGAGGCCGATTCATTAATAGCGCCAGGTAGCGACAGATGAGCGACTGTAGCGTGATTTTTACAGCGCCAGCCAGTATTCGCTGTGCTTGGCCGGCGTTTGCTTGATGACAGCGACTCAGTCGGTGTGCGGTAATGTTGAATACGGGCTTAGGGGTCGCTGTTTCACAGGTTCAGCGTTGTATGTGAGCGCCTGACAACGAATGGCCAGAGCGAACGGCTTGCTTCATATTCATTAAAAAATCACGCTCCGAATTTGCTGGCGCTGTCCATTCCTTGTTTAAACCCCAGTGCGCTGGCGGCGATGGGTGTTAACTAGTTTTTAACCCCTAAACAACCATATTTTTTGATTGTAACATTATACATGTTTTTTGAATCATTTTGTAATATGAATACATTAATATCAGACCTGTAAGATCAATTCTGCACAAATTTTTTTTTTTAATTTTTTTTACTTTAAAAAAAAACCGAACATTGCAGAAGTGGTCTCAGAATTTTTGACATAAAAAAAAAAAAAAAAAAAAAAAATTAATACCAATTAATTATGATTATTTAAACATTGCTCCATTGAAATGCATTGGACAATGCCAGGGAGCGACAGGTCATACCTGGCGCTGTGAAGGAATTTGCAGCGGCGCTGTTCGTTCCAGGCGGCTTCATGATGAATCCCGCGCTAGCCGTCGCTCTCGCCGGTGCTAGCCTCATTCAGCTTGATAAATGCGTCATTGTGACCGCCGCCGGGCGTACTTGAGTCGGTAGCCGCCGATAGCTGGCGGTACCTGGCACTCGTCAGACACTACCTGGCGCTAGCCCATGATAAATAAGGCCCTGGGAGAGAGCACTGCAACTTCTGCCCTCCCCTTCCTCCACTGTCCTCCCAGGCTAATACTGGGAGAGAGTGCTGACGCCGGGAGAGAGTGTCTTCCTCTGCTATCCGTCCGGGCTGATGCCAGGAGAGAGCGATGCGGCCTCTGCCCTCCTTCCTCCTCTTTCTTCCCTGGCTGATGCAAGCAGAGAGCGATGCAGCTTCTGCCCCTCTTCCCCCGCTCTCCTCCCAGGCTAATACTGGGAGAGAGCGATGCGGCTTCTGCCCCCCCTTCCTCCACTGTCCTCCCAGGCTAATACTGGGAGAGAGCGATGCGGCTTCTGCCCCCCCTTCCTCCACTGTCCTCCCAGGCTAATACTGGGAGAGAGCGATGCGGCTTCTGCCCCCCCTTCCTCCACTGTCCTCCCAGGCTAATACTGGGAGAGAGCGCTGCAACTTCTGCCCCCGCTTCCTCCACTGTCCTCCCAGGCTAATATTGGGAGAGAGCGCTGAAACTTCTGCCCCCCCTTCCTCCACTGTCCTCCCAGGCTAATACTGGGAGAGAGCGCTGCAACTTCTGCCTCCCCTTCCTCCACTGTCCTCCCAGGCTAATACTGGGAGAGAGCGCTGTAACTTCTGCCCCCCCTTCCTCCACTGTCCTCCCAGGCTAATACTGTGAGAGAGCGCTGTAACTTCTGCCCCCCCCTTCCTCCACTGTCCTCCCAGGCTAATACTGGGAGAGAGCGCTGTAACTTCTGCCCCCCCTTCCTCCACTGTCCTCCCAGGCTAATACTGTGAGAGAGCGCTGCAACTTCTGCCCCCCCTTCCTCCACTGTCCTCCCAGGCTAATATTGGGAGAGAGCGCTGAAACGTTTGCCCCCCCTTCCTCCACTGTCCTCCCAGGCTAATATTGGGAGAGAGCGCTGCAACTTCTGCCCCCCCCCCCTTCCTCCACTGTCCTCCCAGGCTGATGCTGGGAGAGAGCGCTGCAGCTTTCCACTGCTCTCCTCTTAGGGTGATGCCAGGAGACATTTCTGCGTCCCGTGCCCCCTTCTACTTCTCCCCGCCACTGACAGTCCCTGTTCACTACCTGCCCACCAATCCACCTAGTTGCCCACCCACCAATTTGCTCAACCACCCACCCACCCACCTAAAAGATTGGGAGTGCGGGCGTGCATGAGCTTTAGGAGTGCGGGTATGCATGAGCTTTAGGAGTGCGGGTATGCATGAGCTGCAGAAGTACGGGCGTGCGCTTTGGGAGTGCAGGTGGGCATCGTGCTCTTTTGGGAGTGTGGGTGAGCATGCATGCCATTTGGGAATGCAAAGCGGGCGCTTTGGGAGTGCGGGCAGACATGTGCTTTGGGCGTGTATGCATGTTGGGAGTTCGGACGGGAGTGCGTGTGCTTTGGGAGTGCAGGCAGGCGTTCGCTTTGGGAGCGCAGGTGGACGTTTGCTTTTTTGTCGTCTAGCAAGAGGGGGAAAGAGGAAGAGTTCGGACAGGGTGTCTTATGCATGTTCTGAGAATCCTACAGACCCCTGCTGATTATTATGCAGCCTCACATATCCAAGAGCCACACCCACTTTTTTCAGAAACAAAATCATACGTTGAACCTGTAAACCCTGATATCTCGGCCATTTCTTCTTCAATTTAAAACTGGAAAACAGTTTAGGCAGTGCCAAAAGTAGCACGACGCAATGGTGTAACACTTTAACCTGACCCCTAAGGGAGCCAAGAAAGAGAAATTAGTTTAAGATAACATAAAAAGACAATTCTGTGAGTACTCACCTGTAGAATTGCTTTTACTATGCATGGCACGGCCTGCTTTAAGAAGTCCTTATGTATGGGATATTCCGCCACAAGGTGGTGCAGTGTACTGCAGAAGAGTTGTGGCTCCTCCCGGTACCATATAAAAACAGGATCACCAATAGACCACTCCAGCGTTGACAAGCAGTTATGAAAGAAGCCGGGAGATAATAAGGTAAAAAGGTAACAACCCCAACTAACTAGGAACAATCACCATAAAGAAGCAGGCCGTGCCATGCATAGTAAAAGCAATTCTACAGGTGAGTACTCACAGAATTGTCTTTTTCCTATTGCATGGCACGGCCTGCTTCAAGAAGTCCTTACGTATGGGACGTCCAACAGCAGTGTCCGTAAGGTAGGGTGGGATCCCCAAAAGGTAGCAGCAGGCAGTTCAAATCACCACCGCCTGAAGTATTTTCCGACCAAAGGCAGCATCAGCAGAAGCCTTAACATCAACCTTGTAAAACTTGGAAAAAGTATGAACAGAAGACCAAGTTGCGGCCTTACAAACTTGTTCAACAGAAGCTTGGTGCTGAAAAGCCCAAGAAGCACCAATAGCATGAGTGGAATGAGCAGTAACCTTAAAAGGAGGAACCTTCCCCCTAGCAGAACAGGCCTGCTCCACCGCCTGACGGATCCACTTGCTGATAGTGGATTTAGCCGGAGGCAAACCCTTCCTAGGCCCAGCAGGAAGAACAAAAAGAGCATCAGACTTCCTGAAAGACTCAGTAGCAACCAAATAAAACTTCAGAGCCCTGACAACATCCAGAGAATGAACGTCCGCTCCTTGGAATTAGCAGGGTTAGGACACAAAGAAGGCAAAACAATGTCCTGGTTGAGATGAAAAGCAGACACAACCTTAGGCAAGAAATCCGGCTAAAGCCGAAACACCACCTTATCCTGAAGTCACTCAAAATAAGGAGGTTTGATGGAAAGCGCCGCCAGCTCAGAAACTGGCCTGACCAAAGTAATAGCCACCAAAAAGGCCACCTTAAGAGTTAGAATGGGCAAAGCAGCCCCACGGATAGGCTCAAAGGGAGGACCCTGCAGAGCAGACAACACCAGATTCAAGTCCCAAACTGGTAGCATAGGTTTACGTGGCGGACGCACATGAGTAACTCCCTGGAAAAAGGTCTTAACCAACCGGTGATTGGCAAAGGATCTTTGGAAAAAAATTGCCAGAGCTGACACCTGTCCCTTGAGGGTACTAAGTTGAAGGCCCGAATCCAGACCATGTTGCAAAAAAAAAATTCCAGAATCCTGGGGATAGAAAACACCCGACAAGGAAGAGACTTGGACTCACACCAGGCAATGTAAGCATGCCAGACCCTGTAGTAGATAAAAGACGAAGACTTCTTCCTAGCCCGAATCATAGTATCAACAACAGAGGCCGGCAACCCCTTATCCATCAAGATGGAGGTTTCAGCAGCCAAGCCGTTAAAGCCAGCGTTTGTAAATTGGGATGGCACAGTTGTCCCTGAGTGAGAAGATCTGGATCCTTGGGCAAGACGTACCGATCAACTGCCAACTGCACGACGTCTGCGAACCACACCCTCCTTGGCCAACAGGGAGCCACCAGAATAGCTGGTACCCCTTCCTGGGCTATCTTGCGCAGCACCCTGCCCAGCAGAGGAAAAGGAGGGAACACATAGAGGAGCCGAAACTCAGTCCAAGGCATTGCTAGCGCATCCGTGGCGAAGGCCAGAGGATCCTGTGGCAGAGAGACAAATCTGGGAAGCTTGTGATGGTGTTGGGACGCAAACAGGTCCACATCCGGCTGACCCCAGCGGTGACACAGGGAGTGAAATACCTCGTTGCTGAGGGACCATTCCCCCAACCGAGACGTCCCCCTGCTCAGGGAGTGTGCCTCCTGGTTCTCCACCCACGGAATGTAGACCGCCGAGATGCAAGGGACATTCTCTTATGCCCAAGACAGTATCAGGGACACTTCCTTGAGGGCTCGCTTGCTCCGAGTCCCTCCCTGATGATTGATGTAGGCAACCGCCGTCTGGTTGTCCGAGCGGATCTGAACAGCCCGACCCCGAAGGTGTGTAGTCAGCTGAAAAAGAACCAACCTGATCTCCCTCAGTTCCAGGACATTGATGGGAGCATGGGCCTCCTGGGGGCCCCACCGACCCTGGAACTTCAGAGACTTCGAAAAGCCCCCCCAACCGGTCAGACTGGCATCTGTGGTGACAGTCTCCCAGCATGGAGGCAGAAAGGTCCTGCCCACTAGAAGGTTCCTTGAGTCCAGCCACCACGAGAGGGACTGTCTGGCCAGGGGGGACAGAGCAAATTCCTGATCCAGGGACACAGGGTCCTGATCCCAAACTGACAAAAGGTGCAACTGAAGAGGTCTCAGGTGAAACTGAGCCAAGGGATTCGCCTCGAAGCAGAACACAATCAGGCCCACTAACAGCATCCCTTGCCAGATGGAGGGATGGGGACACGAAAGCAGAGCCCGTGCCTGCTTCTGAAGGCCCTCCACCTTCTGCTGAGGCAGGAACACCTTGACCTGAGAGGTATCCAGAGTCATGCCCAGAAAGGACCTCACCAAAGACAGAGTCAGTGAAGACTTGGGAAAGTTGATCACCCAGCCGAAGGACTCTAGAGTGGAGGTCACCACCTGAGTATCCTTCTCGGCCTGATGAAGAGACTGAGCCACAATCAGAATGTCGTCCAGGTAAGGGAGGATGTGAATGCCCTGATTCCGCAGCAGAGCCATCACGCCCGCCAGCACCTTGGTGAACACCCGAGGCCCCGAGGTGATACCGAACGGTAAAGCCACAAACTGATAATGCTGATCCTCTAGAGCGAACCTCAGGAATCTCTGATGACCCAGAAAGATTGGCCCGCCGAGCGTAGAATCTCCATGCGAAAATGCTTGAACCTGACAAACTTGTTGAGACCCTTCAAGTCCAGGATGGGCCTCAAGGACCCGTCTTTTTTGGGGACCGTGAAAAGATTGGAGTAGAACCCCGGACCCCGTTCCTGGGGAGGCACCAGGCAAATGACTCCTGACTCCAACAGACGTTGAACCGCAAGGTGCAAACCCTGAGCTGACCCTGAGCTTGTAACCGGAGGACACCACCTCCTGAATCCACCGGTCTGAGACACGAAGCCTCCAGACGTGAGCAAAGAGCCAAAGCCGTCCCCCCACCCAGATGGGTGAGGGCGCCTCCTCATGCCTGAGGGGGCTTGGGAGAAGGTTTGGGCTTGGAACCCCATGAGAGACCGGGACGACCACGGGATCTCCCACGGCCCCAAGAATCTCTGCGGCTACCTGAGAAGAGGGAGCCACGACCTCCTATACGCGATACGCGTCATCCCCCGGCCCCGGCCCCCAAAGAGCATGAAAAACGCCGCTCACGTGACTGCTCCGGCGCCATCACAATACAAAAAACGCCTCACAGATATAGCGCCGCCCGCCGCAGAGCGTAGTACAAAGCGGCAAGGGCGGCGAAGACAACACTGTTAAACACCACTCGCCGCTACCACCCCCCCCCCCCCCTGAACACACGTCGGGGAGATGGGGGGGGGGAAGCGAGCAGGCAGCGGCGAGAGCCAGGCCAGGAATGGGGGGGGACCCCAGAACCAGAGAAAAAAGGGCACACAGTCCCCAAAACACTCACCCCCTCAGAAGCTAGGACAGGAACTCCGCATCCCTCAGTAGGCTCACCATAAAGCCTATGGCAGGCTCCCCTTCGTGGTACAAGGTCTGCGGCTTGGAGCAGCGCTCCTTGAGCACCTGATCCTGGTGCTCTTCTACCTTCACCCGATCCGTCAGCCGAGGCTGGGAGGCACAGAGGGTCCGGAAACAGGTGGAAATAGACATGCAGGGCCGCAGGCTTGGTTGCCCCGCTCACCTGCGCAATATAAAGAGCCATCTTCTATCTTCGCAGTATACACTGCAGAGAAGACACTGGATAGGCCTATTGGTGATCCTGTTTTTATATGGTACCGGGAGCCACAACTCTTCTGCAGTACACTGCGCCACCTTGTGGCGGAATATCCCATACATAAGGACTT
Organism: Gastrophryne carolinensis; assembly: GCA_027917425.1. Lineage (NCBI taxonomy): Eukaryota > Metazoa > Chordata > Amphibia > Anura > Microhylidae > Gastrophryne > Gastrophryne carolinensis. Next base: position 79,482,308 of record CM051244.1, read on the forward strand.
CTTGAAGCAGGTCGTGGCATGCAATAGGAAAAAGGACAGACTTCATCTGAATGATCCTAATGGGGATGAGGACAAAGCAGGAATGCAGTGCTTACGGTGGATCCAAAATGTATAGATAATGCGGCCTAGCAGGGGTTAAGGCCCCAGCAAAATCTTGTGTGAAACACCCTAATTTAAAGCGGACCACCACCCGTGCGGAAGTGGGTGTTGATACCACTGCTAAATGACAGTCTGGGGGGGCATCCAGAATGTTGAAGCCCCCTGCACTTAACTCCCCAGAACGCACATAGAGCTTACTTTACCCTTGTGCCTCCGGGAATCCAGCGCTGCCATTGGCCATCGATGCTCATGGGGGCAGGACATTCCAGCGGTGCACTGGGCGGCCAATCACAGCACTGGATTCCCAGGGAGGAACAAGGTTAAGGTAAGCTTTACAGGCATTTTGCGGGGGGGGGGGCTCCAGCATTTTGGATGTTGGTGTTGGATTGCTTTAAAGCGGACCAACACCCAGGGGGGATTGGCCCGGGAATCTATAAGATTCCTGGGCCGATCAGATCCCTCCCCGCGGGGCATCCGAAATCGGGATGTCCCGTGGGGTGAAACCCCCCAGGAAGCCCACAATCCTACCTTTTCCACGTTCCAGCGGCGCATGCGCGTCCGCCGCCTCCCGTGCGCCCCTCTAGCGAGGCGCGCTCCCGCGCCGGCCGTTTGTGAATGGCTGGCGCGGGTGCGCTCCCTGTAAGAGGGACGCACGGGAGGCGGTGGCGGACGCGCTCTGCTTGTCCGGCGCTGCCTCTCGCTTGTCCGGCGGCGGGGATTGGCTGCAGCGGTCACGTGGGAGCGGGGTGAGGTGAGTTTTCGGGGCTTTCTGGGGGGTTTCACACAGCGGGGCACCCCCGATCGGGGTGCCCCGGGGAAGTGGACCAAAACCCAGGATAGTCAAAATCCTGGGTGTTGGTCCACTTTAACTTATGTGTGGAGCAAATCAATAGCAACTGGATTGCAAGAATTATTTTGGAAATGCAAATATTTTTCTCAGGACATATTACTTTCAAGCATTTTTTCTCATTAAATTCACAAAATATGAAAATTACATGGGTTCAATGTGCTGAAACGTGCATAGAAAATGTGTGTGCAGAATAGCAACTTTTAAAGAGGAACATTGGACTGAAAATAGAGAACGACCCCCCCCCATCGGCCCCTCTTTACCTTCTGGATTTCAGCTGCTTTAGGGCCCGATCCTCTGCCCCTGCCGGCTTATCCTTCTGTTAGAGACAGCATGGCTTTAGCCGCGCTCTTCCTGTGCCAATCAGCAAAGTCTAGTGAGATTGAGTGCACAGAACCTTATGGTATGCATATGACGGCGCCTGACGGAAGAAAGTCGGGAATCCGAGGGACCTGAAGGATGGATCCCTTGGCGAGGTGAGTAAAGAATGCCCTAAGGTAAAACTGAAGGGGGGCAGATTTAACCTCCCCCAGTGTTCCTCTTTAAAGTGGACCAAAACCCAGGATTTTGACTATCCTGGGTTTTGGTCCACTCCCCCGGGGGTGCCCCGCTATATGAAACCCCCCTGATCTACTCACCTCATCCTATGGCACATGCGCGGCCGCTCGTCCAATCAGCGCGCTTGGAGCCACTGAGCTATGGACGTCTAACCTGACGTCTAAGCTTAGCGGCCCTGAGCGCACTGGTGGCCGCATCTCGCGCTTCCCTCTAACAGGGAGCGTGCCTGCGCCGACCATTCAGAAATGGCCGACGTGGGCATGCGCCCTGCTAGTGGGATAGCGGGGATGCAGCCCGCGCATGCGCCGTTGGACCGGGATTAAAGCTGATTTTCCCACTAAATAAGAGCATATCTTATATTTCCCCCACACTGTACATACATATTGCTCACATTAAAAATCATCCTACCTGCATCTACTGCATTTTCTGAGCCTTTAAACATCCATGATGGCGGCTCATGGAGCATCAGGCAGCCTGCAAATAGGAAGTGTCTTCTGACTGTGTCGCTCTGCATTCTGGGATTGCTGTCCTTTTCCTGACCCAAGCTCTGCTCTGTCTGTGCAAAACACAGCTATAACCCCACTCCCTGTACTTTATCCCCCTCAATATATGTGATGCTTCTAAACCAAGATGGCGGCGCCCGTATCCGGGAGTCCTGAACACAGTTGCAGCCCAGTGGGGGAAAGATTAATAAGAAAGTGACTAAAAACTTATTATGAAATACATTCATTTTAGATGCTGGGAAATAGTTTTTTAAGGGTTTGGGCTTTTCATGAAATCATGCTGAAGGTCCGGTTTAAGGTGTAACGGGCGACCTGGGGGGTTTCACACAGCAGGGCATCCTGATTTTGGATGCCCCGCAGGGAGGAATGGATCTATAAGATTCCCGGGCTGATCCAGCTCGGTTTCAGTCCACAACAAAAACACACAAAAATTAATTTTCAACCTTTACTGAAGCCATCCCTCTGTTTCAAGGGTCTTCCCCAAAACGCTGTTTGAAGCGGTATTATGTGGTATTCTGGCGCCACCTCGTATTCTGCAGCTGGTAATGGTAAAGTTCCTGCATAGAATTAGCTCTATGCATGTCTAACTGACCCCTTATGTGAGCAATGGTGGTAAATCAGGGTTATTTATTTCTCCTGCATTGTACCTTAGCATTTCAATCTCTTCCTCTTTTGCACATAGATAAATCTTTCTCTTGAGTCCATATTAAAGTGGACCAACACCCTCCCATGATTGGCCCAGGAATCTATAAGATTCCTGGACCGATCAGACCCCTGACTGCGGGGCACCCCGATCGGGGGTGCCCGGCTGTGTGAAACCCCCCAGAAACCCCTAAATCCCTACCTTATCCATGATCCAGCGGCGCCCGCCGCTGCCTCCTGCGCGTCCCTCACAAACGGCCGGCGCAGGCGCGCGCCCTGTAAGAGCGACGCGCGGGAGGCAACGGCGGGCGCGCTCTCTTGTCCGTCCGGCAGCGGCGGTCACGTGGGAGCGAGGAGAGGTGAGTTTTTCAGGGTTTCTGGGGGGTTTCACACAGAGGGGTGCCCCTCCGAAGTGGACCAAAACCCAGGATAGTCAAAATCCTGGGTGTTGGTCCACTTTAAGCACATTGCTTGCTACAGATTTGAGTCTATGTTTCTACAGCTTGCTACAGTCTATTTATCATTACCCTACATATGCTATGGGTATAATCCTTCCTTTTCTGTACATAATGGAATTGGCTCCCCAGAGTGAATCATGAAGTGCAACTCTATGAAGCAGATATTTTCTGCTCTTACCCCCAGTGTTGCTGCCCCCCCCCCCCCCCCTGTATGATCTGCCACTAGGTTGTGAAATTCTGGTAACTTCATCTGATTCTTTCATTTGTCTCTTCTGCTGCATTATTAAATTGCTTCTTGCTGGCTGTATGGGAAATCCGAGTGGCAACCTACAATACTGGCCACCAAAACAGACTTCAGAAAACATTCCTGTTTGGCTATACAATAATATTGTCTGGTTGTCCACATTTCAGTCTAGGTATCAGTTTGGGTCAGGTAAAATGAGCTTCTGAATTGCAATTCTGATTTACCAGTACCATCATTTTCGCTCCATAAGATGCAATGCCAATGTGTCCTGTGGGGCAAATGTAAAAAAAAAAAAAAAAAAAAAAAAAAATGAAACTTCTATAACCACTGGTCCTGCAGCCACCAGGAGGCCAGAGAATGGAGGAGCGGCGGCTGGGCAAGGTCATTGATCCCTGCCTGCTGTCCTCGCTCCAGACCTTTTTGAGGTAAAGATCTAAAAAGGAACCTTTTTCAAACTTTCATAAAAGAAATTAGCGTGACAAATCTCTGCCCGCTGTCCCACTCTGGGCAGCTCCTCTGCTACTTAGGCCTGATGCATACACGCGTGCAGGTGTGCGCGTCCTGTTCCCACGTTCGTTGTTCTCAATGGATGCCACGCCTCAAACCAGGATGCCCCGGAGAGAATCAAGGTGGCCCTGCTGCACGAGATGGGTTTTGGTCCACTATAAAGTGGACCACGAGCAGCCTTGGAGTCAGATTTGGGATGCCCCGTTGTGTGAAATCGCCCCTCCCCCTCCCGAGTCCCCTGTAATATTCACCTCCTGATGACTAGATAACAGCCCACACATTAAATATAGGAGCGGGAAAAGGTAAGTTTCACTGGGCGGCCTCGGTGGGTTCACATAGCAGGGCATCCCGAATCGGCGTGCTCTGGGGGCATAGACCAAGACCTGGGATAGTCAAAATCCCAGGTTTTGGTCCACTTTAAGCACAGTGGGGGTTGAACAGGCCTTCAGTCACTTTTGACTCGATGACCCCCCTTAAAGTGGACCAATCACCCCCAGCAGCCGGCCTGGGCAGGACTGGGGCATCCTATGCCGGATGCGCCGCTGTGTGCGTGTTCCACACACCCAACCATTCAGATAGGCCAGCAGCACGCACTCCACAGGGGAGCCAGGGATGCGCAGCTCATATCGGCGCCGCTGATTGGACGAGCACCTGCGTTGTGGTAATGAGAAAAAGTGAGTGAAAGTGGGCGATCTGGGTGGTTTCACATAGGGAGAATTTTACATCGGGATGCCCCCGGGGCAGGAAAGTCAAACTCCTGATGACTTTAAACCGGACCTTCAGCATCATTTAATGAAAAGCCCAAACCCTTAAAAAATTATTCCCTAGCATCTAAAATTAATATATTTTAAGTTTTTAGTCACTTATTATTCTTTCCCCCACTGGGCTGCAACTCAGGCGCCGCCATCTTGACTCAGAAGTGTCACACATATTGAGGAGAGCAGGATAAAGTACAGGGGGCGGGTTATAGCTGTGCTTTGCTCAAATAGAGCAGAACTGGGGTCAGGAAAAGGTCACCAATCCAAGAATGCAGAAAAACACAGTAAGAAGACACTTCCTGTTTGCAGGCTGCCTGATGCTCTATGAGCCGCCATCTTGGATGTTTTAAGGCTCTTAACATGCAGTAGATGCAAGTAGTATGATTTTTAATGAGAACAATCTGTATGTACAGGGTGTGGGAAACATATAAGATAGACTCTTATACAGAGTGAAGGTCTGCTTTAAATGTCTCAATCTTTTCCCTGGCCTGCTCAACATATCGCCTCACTAACTCAACCACTCAACCGTCACGTAAAATTCACGTAAATACGCTGTACGAATAGCCACGCCCCTCCTCTGCGATTGGTCACCACTGTGGGCTCGGCGGCCTGGCAACGTTCCGACGTCATTTCCTTTGTAACACTTGCATGACGCCTTGACCCGGAAACAATCGTGCAGCGAGTTGGGCGGACAAAATGGCGGTAGCTGTGCGCGCTCTGCAGGAGCAGCTGGAAAAGGCGAAGGAGAGCCTGAAAAGCGTGGATGAGAATATACGAAAGCTCACTGGCCGGGATCCCAATGATTCCAGGTGAGGGGTGTGGGCTGGGGCTTGTGAGGGTTCCCGCCTCGGGCCGGCCGCATGGCTTCGGCTGCAAGGACTTTCATGGCGGATGGGAGATGTGCTGCGCCTTCCATACAGGGCCACATTACCCGGCATTCTGGGGGCTTTGTAGCGGAGCCATTTAGGGATCCTGATTAAGGGAGTACCTGCAGCTAAGGATAACTAGGAATCCGGCATGGGGGAGAGGAAACAGCTGGGTTGTGCTGCACGAAAGCATGCCTGTTATGAAACGGGGTGTTGCTAAACACGTGTGCAGCTGTTATCTCTCCCCCAGAGGGTAGGTGTCTCTAATGCACGGCTCAATGATAGTGTAGGGAGAGGTAAGGTTAGTGACCCTGGTCCCACTGGTGGTCGGCCTTGAGGACTACATTCAAGTGGACCAATGAACAGGCTAATCACTGTGCTGGTGGTTGGTCCTTGTCTCTGGAGCATCCTGATATTGCATGTGTGGCCACACGTCTAATCGGTGCTTCATGCTGTGCATACGAGCCCAGGGGCTCCTGTTTTAGACTCTAGGGTTGGTGCAGTCAGGGATTAGTCCACTTAAAAGTGGAACAAAATTCTTGTATTCTGGCACTAGGGGCTAATAGATCCCAAGGCTGGGCTACAGGTTGCCCGCATCAGGATTTGGGATTTGCTGTTGTGTGAAACTACCATATAATCTTGATTTGGTGATCCCATGTTGCATGTGTGGCTGCCACTGGTGTCCCTGTTCCTGGGGCTTCATGTGCCAGGCATACTTAATTGGCTTTTAGGAGGTGGGACTGGATGTCTACACCCTCCACATTGGCTGCTATTCAAGCGTGCGTGCTTACCAGGGATTCTAGTCTGCCATGGATTGCTTAATTGAGGAGACAAGCACGTTAAAATGGACCAACACCCAGGAGTGATCGGCCCGGGACATCTGAGATCGGGATGTCCTGCGGGGTGAAACCCCCCGAAAAAAAACCCAAACTCCTTACCTGATCCGCCGTCGCCGCCTCCCGCACGCCCCCGGCGGACGCGCTGTCTTGGACGCTGCTGTCACCCGCTTGGACGTCAGCGGGGATTGGACGGCGCGGTCACGTGGGAGCGGGGAGAGGTGAGTTTTTTGGGGTTTCTGGGGGGTTTCAGAGAGCGGGACACCCCTGATCGGGGTGCCCCGCCGAAGTGGACCAAAACCCAGGATAGTCAAAATCCTGGGTGTTGGTCCACTTTAAATGAACTAGGCCTAAGGCTCCATTGATGATCCAGTTACCTTACCGCCATTCCTGCATCGCAGATCTCCCACAGCCCCAGTTTGTGGAGTTGGGCTGCTGGGTAAATGTGGCCTTATTACACCTGTCTCCCATTGAACACAGTGGGCACCTTTGTACTCCTGTAACTGCTGTTAATGGGAGCTGGCCACGCCCACCTGGCAGCTGGAAACAGAGGCGGTGGTAACTGGACCACCTGCACACCCGGAACTTCCCGGCCCTATCTATAAAAGCCTGTGTGGGCAATGCCGCTGTCTTCATTCCTCATTTTGCTGATGGGAATTCTGAATCACAAATGCTACCTGTCAGCTTGCTGTTGTGTTGCTCAGATGTTTATACATCTACCCCTCCCCCCCCCCCCCCCCCATAAAGATATAGTGGTAGGCTTTATCTTTGAATCCAGTACGGTGCCCAGATTGAAGAGCACTGTAGGCTCCCTTTCACCTCATAGTTTCAACTGTGTCATGGTCTAAAGGGACAGTCAAGGGCAAAAGCAAACTACACTTAATCCCACGTAATCTGCTTCCAGCATGCAGGTGAGCAGCCGTTGCTGATAGATTTTTATTTGATGTGCTCCCTGCTGCCATCAATGAGCCTACATGCACAAAAGCCAGAAGTGACAACCCTGCAACCACCAGAACTCCTTGAGATCAAGCCTGAATGGGCAGAAAATGGCAGCTGTAAGTCGCATGGGACCAGAAACCAGAAGAGGAGCGCAGATAAGCTGAATTCCAGGGTGCAGGTTTCAGGGGAGGGATTCAGCAGCCACATACAGTCATGGCCGTAAATGTTGGCACCCCTGAAATTTTTCAGTAAAACATGTTTTGCTATACACATGTTTATTCTGTGTATTGGAACTAAACCAAAAAAGGGAGGGAAAAATTGGACATGCCATACCAAACGCCAAAAATGGACTGGACAAAATGATTGGCACCCTTTCAAAATTGTGGCTAAAATTGTTTCTAGCATGTGATGCTCCTTTAAACTCACCTGTCTGAGGACTTGAAAATTGTGGAAAAATATCAAGGTTACAAGTCCATCTCCAGAGACTTGGATTTGCCTTTGTCCACCGTGCACAACATTATCAAGAAGTTTTTGCGGCCCATGTCGCTGTAGCTAATCTCCTGGGCGTGGATGGAAGAGAAATTAATGAAAGGTGTCAACGTGGGATAGTCCAGATGGTGGATACGCAGTCCCAAACAAGCGCCAAAGATATTCAAGGTGTCCTGCAGGCTCAGGGAGCATCAGTGTCAGACTGTCAGCGCAAACTAACCAACATTTAAATGAAATGCAATGGCAGGAGACCCAGGAGGACCCCACAGAGACATAAAAAAAGCAAGACTACATTTTGCCAAAATCCTTCTGGGAAAACGTCTTGTGGACAGATGAGGCCTACAGTGAAATATAGTGGAGGTTCAATGATGATTTGGGGTTGTTTTGCTGCCTCTAGCATTGGGTGCCTTGAATGTGTGTAAGGCATCATTAAATCTGAGGATTGCCAATGGATTTTTGGCCAACATCCTGGCTGTAAGAAGCTAATTGGTGGTTATAGGAAGTGACTGATTTCATTTATTTTTCCAAAGGGTGTGCAACCAAATATTAAGTTAAGGGTGCCAATAATTTTGTCCAGCCCATTTTTGGAGTTTGGTGTGACATAATGTACAATTAGCTTTTTCTCCAAACATCCTCCGTGCAGCATATTCATGAGACCTCACGTCTCCACCCCTTGGAACGGAACGCCTGACCACCAGATTACCTTCCATTTTCCAGTTTTCATTTCCCTTCTTGGGATAGGAGCCAGACCACTAGCTCCTTGAACCGGAATGGTTTAGGTAAGTACCCGGAGCTATAGGTTTGGACAGGCGGGTCCATTTCCCGGTCCTGGAGGCGAACGGCCAGGGGCCTGGGATACCCCCAGGAAATTGGCCAGTTTTCAGTTTTTTGATCCTTGCATTTTTTGGGACAAAGGGGTTAAGCAATGTTTCCCTTTTTTTCTGAGGATGAATATTAGAAGGCTGAGATGGCTGGGTCCCATTTTTATGCTTCACTTTGTAGAGTTAATCTTTATGCCTCTTCCCTCGCTTGTATCTCTCCTTCCTTCCTTCTCTCTCCCTCCCTGGTGGTGCATCTGCTGCAGGGGCAGTGGTGGCGGATGTTTCACTTTTTTCCTGGCAGGCGAGGGCGCGGGGGTCGCCTTCTTTGCTTTCAGGGGGAAGGTTTATATAGCGGGGCGCTGCCTGTAGCTGTGGGGGGGCCACGGTGAGCTTTTTGGTTTAGTTCCAATACCCACAAAGGGAATAAACGTGTATAGCAAAATATGTTACTGCAATCCTTTTTCTGTGAGAAATACTTAATTTTGTTGAAACATTTCAGGGGTGCCAACAGTTACGGCCATGTAAGCGAGGGACGCGGCACAGGATCTAAACCAGAAATCAGGTGCGTTACAGATCGTGGGTATTTTGAACTCCAGAGCTGGCCTTGCAGCCTGGTGGTCCTCTTTAATATTAAAGACACTAATGCTGGGGAAATCTGTTAACTGAGGTTGCCTTCATTCTTAGCTGTACTAAATAAGCTTTTGTTTTTTAGGCCTGCACCAGCCAGACGACTGCCCCTCACAGGTGCCAATGCGATTGGAGGTAGAGGCCGTGGTGGCATTGTGCTACGGTATGTGTTCTGTTTTATTCAATAGAAGGTGATTGCCTGGCTTTATCTAGCATATTGGCCTTCATTAAAACACCCAGCGACAGGAAGTATTTGAATGTACTATTCCACTTTTACTGGACACATACTACCTTTCCTCTATGCCAGCATGTGGGGAAAAAGTAGCATGAAGTCTATTAACCCTTAGCATAGATAAAAGCATCTACACTCATCAGACCTGCAGTAAGTGGTTTTTCCAGTTGTTGGACAGGCTGTTGTAGTTGAGTAGTTCTGCCCTGTAAAAGCAAAATGGAAGATTCACATTCTTGGCACTATGAATGGAAACAGGCCAGACTTTTTTTTAGGTACAGGGTATAGAAATAACCTTTCCTGCTATCTGTTAGTATTGAGTATTGTTAGTATTAGCCTGTTAATATTTTTATTAGGCATATATTTGGCATATGGCTCCTTAAAGAGGACAACCACATGGAGTTTCACTATCCTGATCATTCTTCTCTAGCAGGGAGAAAACCCCCAGTACTCCAATCAGCAGTTTGTGCTCTATTCAGCTTTACTAAGCTGCTCGGATGTCCGAAATTGGGATGCCCCAAAAAGAGGGAGGCCACCAGCCATAGTCTTATGGACTTTAGGCCAGTGGTTGCCTCTGGTTTGAAGTACTTAAATGTTGTGAATAAAAAAACTTTAGGGTGTTCAAATACAGAACTTTAGTACTTAGTAATATGGAGACATTGTGTAACGTGTGCCCAGTCTATTATCAATGTAGCCCCTCTCCATTATGATGTGGTGCAACTCCCAGCGCTGCTAATGAGATGGACATGAGCCGTAGAACTGAATTTGCTCAAAGGCATCCCAACCAGTAACATCTGTACAGGAACGTAGAATAAAAATTCTTACTAGCACTAGGTACAGGCAGAAAAATCATACACGCCTATCTACTGCTCCAAGGGGGATTCCTCTCTAGGTCTTCTTTCATTTACTTACTACTTCTGCCAGATAACTGGCTTATGATTACCGGATGGTTCGGTAATGTGATAACATATTTGCTGTACATGAGAAACGGGTCAGGTGCCTGTGCAGCCTGGTCCCAATGAAAAGCTGTCCTTGGAAACATGTTAAAAGGCTCCAGTATTTTTCAGGTACTCTGACATAGCATGATTTAGCGTAGGTACAAGGAGCTCCTAGAATTTAAAAATGGATTGTGTAAGTTGAAATACCGAAGGAAAAGCTCCCATTATTTGAAAGTCGTCCATTAACTCCGAATTGGGAGGGTGGAGTTGATGGTTAGTGCATTGATTGCCTAGCTAAACATTTTTTTTTTTTTTTATGTAATTGGGGCATTCAGGCATTTTTCTAATTTTTGTCAATTTGCTTCTGGAAATAGGCGTGGACTCTCAGATGGTGGAGGAGGACCCCCAGCCAAACAGCGGGACTTTGAAGGTGCACTAAGCAGGTAACAACATTTGTGCTGAAACTAACAATTGCTAAACTCCAGCTTTAATTGAAATAGATCTATTAGATAATGTGTTGCCATACCCGCTCGGGGTGTGTGCTGCCTCTAGCTTCTCATACAGTACAATGAACACTAGGGAGCCTTGTGCCCTCTGGCAACCTTTGATCTGAGGTCCGCTTGACTGAGCTCGGTTCCTTTATTGCCTGGGTAGAATATCCCAAATGGGTCACACTACAAAAATAAAATCTAATGAATTATAACCTTACCATACAAAGCAAGCAGTTCTTACATGTAGTTGGCCTTTGAATAGCTTGGTGACTAGTTACAGTTCATCTCTAAGGTTTTTCATTTGTCTCCCGGTTTTGGAGATCCTAGCCTCAATCTCTGTCTTCAAGGTTCTATTACTTCCTGATATGTTTCCAGTCTTAATCATCCCCCCGTTCTGTCAGCCCAGGGTCATGTCTGGTGTGATGACATGAGCTTCATTTAGTTGAGAGATATCCCTGCCAGAGATTTTATATTGGGCCAAATGCCAATATGAAATTGTTTTTTATAGAACACCCTTCCTAAAAGAAACCATAGATATAATTAATCACCTTTTTAAATAAGCTTTATGACTGGTTTCTAATCTTCACCTGTGTGATTCCCAGGTAATAGAGGTGCAAATCTGGATTTCCACCTTAGTTTCTTTTATATCTGAACCTTAAAATATGAGTTTTTTTTTTCTGGCTAGAATGTTGTGCATGTTTAAGTAAGCCAATATTCCAATATTCTTTAGGCTGGGTGGGGAGCGTCGGCAGCGGAGAGAGTCACGCCAGGAAAGCGACGCTGAGGATGACGATGATAAAAAAGTGAGTGTTATCAGTTAAGATGTCGGGTGCTTGTTTGGTGATGGCGTTAGACGTGATTGTAACTAGTGGTCATTTTACATTCTAGCCAGCGTTGCAATCCTCAGTTGTTGCTACCTCCAAAGAACGTACACGCCGAGATCTTATACAGGACCAAAATATGGATGAGAAAGGAAAGCAGAGGTAAGCCAGAAGTGTATAATTAAGTAGGTTAACATTATAAGAACTGGTTATAGAACACTTGTCACCTTTGCTTTATTGTACAGTCCCTGCAGCTATTGTGATTTGCGGACTTTAGGAGAAAAATATAAAAAGTAATTAATCGATAAAGTATGTGCTTTGTTAAAGTGGAAAAACACCCATGATTTTGACTATCCTGGGTTTTGGTCCACTTCCCCGGGGCCCCCCGATCGGGGGTACCCTGCAATGTGAAACTCCACAGATCAACTCACCTCACCTCACTCCTACAGCGCATGCGCCGCCACTCTTCCAATCAGCGTGCTCAGAGCCGCTGAGATATGCATGTCTAAGCTCAGCATCTCCGCGCACGCTGGCGGCCGCATCTCGCGCTTCCCTCTAACAGAGAGCGTGCCTGCTCCAGCCATTCACAAATGGAAGCGCGAGATGCGGCCCGCACATGCTCCGTTGGGCCGGGATTCAGGTAAGGTTAGCAGGGTTCCGGTGGGGTTTCACACAGCGGGGCATCCTGATTTTTGGATGCCCTGCAGGGAGGGTTTGGATCGGCCCGGGAATCTATAAGATCCAGCTGGGTGTTGGTCCGCTTTAAACACTGAACACCTTTTTAAAGTTTTATATATTTCAAAAAAAAAAACGTAATTTAATGTTTATCTCTATTGTTACAGAAACCGGCGTATATTTGGTCTGTTGATGGGCACTCTACAAAAGTTTAAGCAGGAATCAAATGTAGCTACAGAAAGGGTATGTAACTAGATATTGTATCCATCCAACTTTGTAAGTTCTTGAAGGTCTGTGCGTTTCAGTGCACTTGCATCCAGAAAACCCGCAGCGACCTCATCCCACATGCACCAGCCTGCATTTTTGTTCTCCATTCACCAGATATAGGCTCTAGGTTTTACTGGTAAGTTTTTCATGGTGCCATACATGTCCTGGCAGCAAGGCCTTTTGGTGATGTGGTCTATCAGTAGTACCGCAGGAGCCTGTGAGGGATATTCTAAGTATGTCACACACCCCACTTCAAACATTAATAATTACACTAGGGTTAACGCACCGCTAGGTGGCAGCATTGCAGAGAATCTCCAAAAACTTCAACAGGCCCCTCCCGGTCTATACATACCTGGTACCTCCCAAGAACCTCCCAGTGTTGTTCTCTGCAAGGTGGCGACAAGACAGAAGAAAGAAGTCTCCTGCTTGCAGGTAGCCGGGGTATCCCCCACCCCCCCCACCCCCCCCCCCCCCCCCGTGGTCTATTTCTGCCCGTGGCGACAAGACAGAAGAAAGAAGTCTCCTGCTTGCAGGTAGCCGGGGTATCCCCCACCCCCCGTGGTCTATTTCTGCCCGGCTCTTGTTTGGTAGTGTATCTGTTTACTGGCAGCCTCCCAGCTTCGGCTGCAGGCCGGGCAAAAGGTAGCCGGCACCATTGGTGCCTAGGAGATTAGCTCCTCCGCTCGACCCTTCATTGCGGGGCATAGCGGGATTCCCGGAGTGGTGATCCGGATGTGGGATGCCCCCATTTTATAGTAGGTTAGCGGTCAGGATGTGCCTAGCCCTGGGACTTTAGTTATTCCACTTTCCGGGGTGTGGGGCGCGCTTTGGGACCGTTGACATGTTTGTGCTTAGTGTGGCTGCTGTATTGTGAGGGCTTATGCGCTGTTTACTGTGGCGAATTTTTTACTGAGGATCTGCCTTGTGTGTCTTTTTTTTTTTTTTTTTTTTTTTTTGGAAGGATCTTCGGTTTCAGGGGCAGTGGGACCCTCAGGAGGCCCACTTGCCCATCAATGTTCTGGAATTGCGAGCCATCAGGTTGGTTCTGTCTCGCTTGACGCATCATTTACAAGGTCTGCCGGTTCAGGTTCGTTCAGACAATCAGACGGCGGTTGCTTACATCAATCACCAAGGAGGGACTCGCAGTCTGGGTGCCCACAGGGAGGTGTCTCTGATTTTGGTCTGGGCGGAGACTCATGTCCCTTGCATCTCGGCAGTTTACATTCCGGGAGTGGAAAACACAGAGGCGGACTTTCTGAGCCGGTGTGCGTCCCGTCGGGGGGAGTGGTCTCTCCATCCCCAGGTGTTTCGGTCACTTTGTCTCCGGTGGGGGACGCCGGAGGTGGATCTGTTTGCCTCTCGTCACAATCACAAGCTTCCGTCCTTTGTGTCCCAGTCCCGGGACCCTCTGGCTCTGGCGGTGGATGCCATGACCCTGAGCTGGAGGGACCTGGGGTTTCTTTATCTGTTTCCTCCGATTCCCATGCTGGGCAGGGTTCTGCGAAAGTTGGTTATGGAGGGAGTTCCCGCCATTCTAGTGGCTCCAAGGTGGCCAAGGCGGGTGTGGTTCGCGGACATCGTTCGTCTGGCCGTAGATCAGTTCGATCTGCCTCTTCGGCCGGATCTTCTCACTCAGGGTCAACTATGTTACCCCAGTTTACAATCGCTGGCTTTGACGGCTTGGCTGCTGAAACCTCCATCTTAAAGGAGGAGGCTCTTTCGGATGCGGTCATTCAGACTCTTATTAGTGCCAGGAAGAGATCTTCTTCTTCCATCTATTACAGGTATTGGAGATCTTATATTGATTGGTGTGAGGCTAGGTCTTTGCCTTGCCGGGTCTTTTCTGTGTCTAGGATTTTGGAGTTTCTTCAGTCGGGGCTGGACTCCGGTCTTCAGCTGAGTACCTTGAAGGGGCAGGTTTCTGCTTTGTCTGTTTTTTTCCAGAAGTCTTTTGCTAGTCATTTCTTGGTCAAGACCTTTTTCCAGGGGGTTTCGCATGTGCGGCCTCCTAGGAAGCCTTTGCTCCCAGTGTGGGATTTGAATTTGGTTCTTTCTGCTCTTAAGGCTCCTCCTTTTGAGCCTTTGCGGGATATTGCTCTGTCCGCTCTTACTCAGAAGGTTGCCTTTCTGGTGGCCATCACTTCGGTTCGGCGTGTTTCAGAGTTGGCAGCTTTGTCTATTCAGGCTCCTTATTTTGAGGATCATCAGGACAAAGTGTTTTTTCGATACAAGTCAGACTTTCTCCCTAAAGTGGTCTCTGCTTTTCATCTTAACCAGGACATTGTTCTTCCTTCCTTGTGTCCTAAGCCTAAGAATGTCAAGGAGAGTGCTTTGCACTGCTTGGATGTGGTACGTTGTGTCAGGTACTATCTACGTGCTACGTCTTCTTTTCGTAAGACTGATGCCTTTTTCGTTGTGCCATGTGGGCCTAGGAAGGGTTTGGCTCCGGCCAAATCTTCCATTAGCAAATGGATTCGTCAGGCCATTGTTGGTGCTTATTCGGCTAAAGGGAAGGATCCTCCTTTCCGCGTTACTGCTCACTCTACTCGTGCGGTTGGTGCGTCCTGGGCTTTTCAGCACCAGGCTTCGGTTGAACAAGTGTGTAAGGCTGCGACTTGGTCTTCGGTTCATACTTTTTCTAAGTTCTATAAGGTTGATGTGCGGGCCTCAGCGGATGCTGTTTTTGGCCGCAAGGTTTTGCAGGCTGCAGTGGTTTGAGTTTTTTCTGCGTTATTGCCTGATTTGGATACCCACCCTTTTCTGGACACTGCTGTTGGATGTCCCTAGTGTAATTATTAATGTTTGAAGTGGGGTGTGTGACATACTTAGAATAATACCATTTTGTGAATACTCACCTGTAAAATGGGTATTATAAGTAAGTCACACACCCCACTTCACCCACCCTTTTCGGTATCCTGGCTCTTTATATGGTGAAGTTTAGTTCTTTACGTTGAGGGTTACATTGTTTGTTTCTGGTACCTTGTCTTACTGCTGTTCTAATACTGGGAGATTATTGGGAGGTACCAGGTATGTATAGACCGGGAGGGGCCTGTTGAAGTTTTTGGAGATTCTCTGCAATGCTGCCACCTAGCGGTGCGTTAACCCTAGTGTAATTATTAATGTTTGAAGTGGGGTGTGTGACATACTTATAATACCCATTTTACAGGTGAGTATTCACAAAATGGTATTTTTTGTTTCCAGTGTGTAAAAGGCATGTGTCTGCTTAAAGTGGACTGTCACCCGGGCCGATCACCTCCCTCACCACGGGACATCCGAGATCAGGATGTCCCGCGGTGAGGGACCCCCCCCCCTCCCCAAAACCCCCAAAAAACTCACCTCATCGGCGGCCGCCGCCGACTCCCGCGCGCTCCTCTAGACGTGCCCGCGCCGGCCGTTTGTGAATGGCGGGCGCGCGCCCTGTCAGAGCGACGTGCGGGAGGAGGCGGCGGGCGCACTGTCTTGTCAGCCGCTTGTCCGTGGCTACGTGGGAGCGTGGTGAGGTGAGTTTTTCGGGGTTCTGGGGGGTTTTACACAGCGGGACACCCCTAATCGGGGTGCCCCCCTGAAGTGGACCAAAACCCAGGATAGTCAAAATCCTGGGTGTTGGTCCACTTTAAAACAGACTGAAATTCCACTGTCTTTGAGTAACCCGGTTGAAGCCATGGTTGTCATTGCCTTGCCACAAAAGGTATTTAGAAAGAGAGCTTTTTAGTTGCTCTAAAATGGCTTACTTTACACTGTTTCCAAGGGGTGTATATTTTTGTTTCAAAATGTTCTCTAGGTGATGAGCAGTTTTCACTCTATGCAATCTGTTGCTATTGGCAACTTCACACCAAGATTTACAAGAACACTGCTGCTGGGTATGTGTCAGGTTGAATGGGCAGCCTTCTGGGTTTACAGATCCCAATAGCAACTTAGTGGTTGGAGTAAAAACTGCTACCATAAAATATATATTTGCTAACATAAGAAAATATAAATATATGCCTAAAGCGGACCTTCACTCTGAATAAGAGCATATCTTATGTGTTTCCCACACCCTGTACATACAGATTGCCCACATTTAATCATCCTACCTGCATCTACTGCATGTTATGAGCCTTTAAACATCCAAGATGGCTGCTCATGGAGAATCAGGCAGCCCACAAACAGGAGGTGTCTTCTGACCGTCGCTCTGCATTCTGGGATTGCTTTTCCTGACCCCAGCTCTGCTCTGTCTGTGCAAAGCACAGCTATAACCCCACTCCCTGTACTTTATTCTGCTCTCCTCTCATCAGTATGTGATGCTAAGCCAAGATGGTGGCGCCCGTATTCTAGAGTCCTGGACAGAGTCGCATGCCAGTGGGGGAAAGAATAAGTGACTAAAAGTGTAATATATATTAATTTTAGATGCTGGGGAATAGTTTTTTTTTTTTTTTTTTTTTTTTTTTTTTTTATATAGAGGTTTGGGCTTTTCATTAAATTATGGGGAAGGTCCAGTTTAAACCGGACCTTCACCATGATTTAATGAAAAGCCCAAACTCTTAAAAAACAATTCCTCAGCATCTAAAATTAATATATTTTACATGTTTAGTCACTAATTTATTATACTTTCCCCCACTGGGCTGCAACTCTGTTCGGGAATTTAGGATACGGGCGCCGCCATCTTGACTCAGAAGCATCACACTTACTGAGGAGAGGAGAGTGGGATAAGGTACAGGGGGGCGGGTTATAGCTGTGCTTTGCTCAGACAGTGCAGAGCTGGGGTCAGGGAAAGGTCAGCAGTCCCAGAATGCAGAGCAGCACAGTCACTTCCTGTTTGCAGGCACTTCCTGTTTGCAGGCTGCCTGCAAAAATGGCAGCTTCCATAAGCCGCCATCTTGGATGTTTAAAGGCTCATAAAATGCAGTAGATGCAGGTAGGATGATTTTTAATGTGAGCAATCTGTATGTACAGGGTGTGGGAAACATATAAGATACACTCTTATTTAGAGTGAAGGTCCGCTTTAAGCACCTAGAGGAGATTATTTTGGCACAAAAATAACTTCCAAAAATGCAGTGTAAGGTGCATTAAACCCAAATTTAAAAAAGGCATTTATCTCCCCAGCAAGATCCAGGCCGTCGTGTAACCTCCTGGTTTCCGAGAACAATTTCCCGCCGCAAGCATGTGTCGGCTTACTCTGCTGATTGTAGGTTGTGGCCCCAGCACTCCGCCTGGCACCCCTCCCCCCCCCCATTGCAACGCATAGATGCTGCTGTTCCCTGCGAGGGGCAGTACCATACGCAAGGACACCATTCTCAGAAACCGAGAAACCTGAGTTTTGTGGACTCCAGGGCTGCTTTTGGTTCGTTGCGTTGTCTTGCCAGTAGTTACCTGACACTTATGTATACTCTTCTGATCTTTAGCAAAAAAGACGTCAAGAAATTGAACAGAAGCTTGAGGTGCAGGCAGAGGAAGAGAAGAAACAGGTAGAGAATGAGCGGCGTGAGTTATTTGAGGAAAGACGTGCCAAGCAAACAGAGTTGCGACTATTGGAGCAGAAAGTTGAGCTGGCACACTTGGTAAGTACATGCAGACATGTTTCTTTTTTTTTTTTTTTTTTTTTTTGTGCTATTTTTTAACTTCTTTCTTTTATTTCAGCAAGAAGAGTGGAATGAACACAATGTGAAAATTATCAAGTATATACGGACAAAAACAAGGCCTCACTTATTTTATATACCTGGCAGAATGTGCTCACAGACGGAGAAGTTATTACAGGATTCACAGAAAAAGATGAATGGTATGTTTGTATTGGAAACTGCTTTCGACACAGTTTCTAACCTAGGAAAAAATAGATCAGCTCAGCACCTTGAGGACGTCCTTTTGCCACAAAAGTCCCTGTTAATCTTACAAGTAACTGTATTTCTAAATGTCCTCCAGGGCGGCCACTTGAGACCCCCTGTAGGAGAAACACGAATTAGGACAATGTTTAAACCCCACCCCTTCCTCCAAGTCCTCAGTATTTAACAAACCAGTTGACTTCAGGAGGGTAGCTAGGGCCGTCCTGGAGGACTCGTTGAAATACTGTAACCAGTAAGACTAACGGGGACTTTGTCCTTCAGGGCAGCAACTTTTGAGAGGATAAGCAAGTAATATAATAAGGGTGGCTTACTAAATTAAGAACGCTTCTTCCAAAGGATTGTTGTGTGCGAGACAAAAGATCAAGCCTATATAATGTTTTAGAAAAGTTTGAGGGGAAGTCCACATGGCCGCCTTGCAAATTTCATCCAAGCAGGCATCGGATCTCTCTGGCCAGGAAGTGGATACTTCTCTGGAGTGTGCTGCAATGTAAGGAGGTGGAGTGCCCATACAAGTGTAGGCTAAAGAGACCACTAGTCAATCCATCTGGCTATGGAGATTTTTCAGCCAGTCCTCTCTTCTTTCCGCTAAATGACACAAATAGGCAATCCAACATCCTCCAAGCATGTCTGTTCTAAGTAAATCACAGAAGATCATCTAACATCCAAGAGATGTGTATTACACCCCCCCAAATCATCCGGTTTGCCCCTGAAAGATGGTAGAATAATATCCTAGGATCTGTAAAATGTGGAAGCAATTTTAGGCAAGTAAAGCGGATTGGGCCTAAGGATGGCTCTCTGTTAACACTGTACAGAAGGGATCTCGAATGGAAAAGGCTTGTAGATCCCTGACTGCGTGCTGAAGTAATGGCAAGCAGAAAACTTTTATTTGGTCTGATCCCTCACAAGGGTTAGATGCCATGTAGGACATTTGATGGGACTCGTCTCCTCAAAATGGCACCAAAAAAAATTGATTTAGAATTTTTTCTTATGGTTTTATCGAGAGATTCAGATTGCCAAGGCCTGGGTTTTAAGAGTACTTACAGCCAGTCCTAGATCAAATCTTTATTGTGGAAAATCTAGGACTGAAGATATCAACTTCTGTTTTTTTCTGTGCAGCAGACAGTTTGAACCAAAATGTCTTCCAAATGTTCATGTAGACCCTTCTTGTAGTCTGCTTTAGACTATTTATAAGGTTTCTATAGGTAGCTTACCTTTCTTACTCCTTGTCCTCTCAGGATCCAAGCGGTTAGATTCTGTAGACCCGGATAACGCAATGGACTCTTGAGTTAGTAGCTCTGGTAACTTCCAAGGTTCATCCCCGGACATGTTCTTTAGTGCTGTAAACCAACTTCTCTTTGGCAAGGCCATTGCAATTACTATAATCCTTTCTTCTTCTCTCCGATCACATGAGGAATAAGTTGAAGGGGGGAAGGCATAGGCTATGGACAAATTCCAATTCTGTGCTAGCGCATCCACCCCCCCCCCCTTTTTAAGGTTATCTATCGAAATCCATCCTGATTTAGAATCCATTCGGATTGAGTGATTTCTGTTTTGCTCAGTAAGTCTGCAACTATGTTCAGGGACCCTTTTAGGTGGACCACTGAAAGATTTTATTTGGCGTTGAAAGGGCAGCAAGGAGTAAGCTGGTTCCCCCCTGCCGATTATGTATTCTACTGTTGTGGTATTGTCTGATCGTATCTGAACCTCCTTTTTCTGATCACAAGATGGCAGAAGTGATACAGAGCTTGTTCCACCGCCTTCAGTTCCCTGGCGTTTGACGTTTCTCTAATTTGTTGACCAGTGTTCCCGAGTATGCCAGGAGTTTAGATGTACTCCCCGGCCCCAGGTACTGGCATCCGTGTCACCAGCCGTACCCTGCCCTCCTGCAGATTTCGGAGATCTTGCCACCAAGCCAGACTGACTGGTGAAGACGAGGCAGGACATCTAGGGATTCTGGGTTGTGATTCCAAACTTGCAGATAGAAAGTCGGAGACCTGGAATTGCTGATGTCATTAGGCCTAGAACTCATAATTCCACGTATGGATACAAACTTACTAAGACCTGGGCCTCCTATTTGGGTTAGAAGCTTTTCTTGTTTGTCTGACAGGCAAATCTTTTGTTGGTGGCCCAGCATCAGGCAGCCTGCAAACAGGAAGTCTTCTGACTGTGCCGCTCTGCATTCGGGGATTGCTGTCCATTGCCTGACCCCATCTCTGCTCTGTCTGTGCAAAGCACAGCTATAACCCGCCCCTCCTGTACTTTATCCCGCTCTCCTCTCCTTAGAATGTGATGCTTCTGAGTCAAGATGGCGGCACCCATATCCTAGAGTCCTGAACAGTTGCAGCCCAGTGGGGAAAAGAATAAGTGACTAAAAACTTAAAATATATTAATTTTTAGATGCTGGGGAATATTTTGTTTTTTTTTAAGGGTTTGGGCTTTTCATTAAATCATGCTGAAGGTCTGGTTTAATGGACATATGTCTTATTTAAACCGTATTAACTAGGAGTAATTCCTGGATGACTGGAAGACAGGCTTCTCTTTTCCTGGGATCCCGCTGCCCCCTCTGGGTGTGTTTGACCGAAATTCAAGTTGATATCCCTGTGCAATTGTTCTCAGCACAAGGGTTTGAGGTGATTGACTGCCACTCTGCCCAGAAAAGATAGCCACGCCCTCACCTTGCCTTTGCTTGAAAGGAATCTAATCTACTCTTCCCTCTAGATTTTTGGGGGATTTGGCTGGAAGTCTTTTTGTTCTTTAGGAGGACCTGGAGCACAAAGCCTCTAATTCAGGGCCAAACAGATTCCCTTCAAAGGGAATCCCACAGCGCCTTGCCTTGGACGTGTGGTTGCCCTGTCAGGTCTTATAGCCATTCTGGCTGAATTAATAAGAGCAACATCATCATCCGAGGTGTCCTGAGAGTCTGCCGAAACATACATGTGAGGGTCTCTAATGCCTGTTCAGGGGGGTGTCATTTTCTATAAATCTCTTTAGGTTGTGGAGCCAAAACCCACATTTCTGGCCACCCAATCTGATGCTAAGAAAAGGAAGCAGCATCCCAAGCCCTTTTGAGGTACCAGAATCCTTGAAACTCAATTTGTGGGCCTGGAGACCTTCGCCAGAGGGGCGTCCATCTTTGAACATTTGGGCCAAGACTCACAGGGACGGATGAGAGTGAAGGATTAGTCTCCTTCGCTGAGGATTCCTTGAATGAGTGTGTTGGTGGTGAGGGGTCAGAGGATAAAGGAACTTTTTAGAAGGTTAACAAGACATCTATTTAAATGGTAAATGATGAACAGGCCCTGTCGGCACAAGACATGGTTTATCATAAGCTTATAAAGCGTAAGAAATCCTGTTATTACATTGGAAAGGGACGAATGGATAAGGGAATGGCAACTCCCTGAGAAAAAAAACTGTTGCTCTTAAATTTGATCAAATATAAATTTCCTTTTGAGGAGTCGGCCTGTGAGTCTTGGGCTGGATGTCCAAAGATGATCAAATTTGAGAGAAACATTTTTTTTTTTCCCAGTGAGTTGCCATTCCCAGTCAAATGTGGTTTTGGGGTGTCCCCTCTGACACTCTAAGCCCTTCTTACTCTGGTGTTGGCTTATGTTAATTTTTTTTTTTCCCCTTAAGGTATATTGGATAAAAGACGGGCTGAATTTTCTGAACAGTTAAACAAAATGGAAGCAAGACCCAGGCGCCAATCCATGAAAGAAAAAGATCAAGAAAAGAAGCACGGCGATGAAAATGAAGAGCAGAAGGTGGATCGAGAAGATGGTAAGGTGGCTCGGTATGAGGAAGTTGAGGAGACAGGTAACCTGCCTAATGACGTAGAGATGGAGGTCACCTTTGAGGAAGAAAAGGAAACCAGTGTTGGGGATGTAGTGGTGGTGCAGGAAATAAGTCTTATGGAAGATGGCGAGGAATCTAAAGTGGAGGAGAAGATTGAGGAAGAGGGCAGAGTAGAGGTAGAAGAGCCCCAAGTTAGCAAGTGGGAAGAGGGGGAAACTGAGCAGGAGGTGGTTGAGGAGGAGGAGCATAAGGATAGTATAGATGAGGACCATCAGGAAATGGTAGATACCAGTCAGATGGTAGGTTTTGAGAAGGCAGATGACAGCAACCATAGCAAGGAAGTAGATGAGGAAAAATGTGAGCAGTCAGAAAATAAACTTGAGACAGATGAAATAAATAAGCCCGATGTAGAATCCGAGGCTGAATCAACAGAAAATCAAGTGAGGGAAAGAACTATAGATCTAATGTTTCATCCTCCAGCTGATTATGAGCCCCAAACACGCCTGGAGCCTTACTATCGTATTGACGAGGAGCAGGTGATAGAAAAACAGGAAGATCCCGTGGTAGCTGAAGGTCCCGTGGTAGCTGAAAACACTTCTGAGACTCAAGCAGACCAGCCTCAAATTAAACCCTCTGAACACAAAGAAAAAAGGAGCAGGAGTAGGGGGAGAGCCAGAAACAAAGTGGAGAAGAGCAGGAGTCATAGTAGCAGCAGTAGTAGTTCTAGAAGTAGCTCCAGTTCCAGCAGTAGGAGCAGCTCTAGCAGCAGCAGTAGTCACAGCAGTTCAAGCAGTAGTAGTAGTAGCAGCAGCAGTGATAGCAGTAGTAGTAGTAGTAGCAGTGAAAGCCGGAGCAGGGGGAGAGGCCATGTTAGAGATGAGAAACGCAGGAGGAGTGCAGAGCATAAACGCCGGGATACATCCGGCATAGAAAGAAGTCACAAGTCCTCTTCAAAAGTCAGTAGCAGAGACTCCAAAGGATCCAAGGACAAAGGCTCATCAAGGTCTGAACACAAGAGGACAAATTCAGAGGGTAACCGGTCAGGCAAAAGACACTCGAGAAGCGAGAGAGACCGTAAATCAGACAGGAAAGACAAAAGACGTTAATTCCTTGTTTATGGACTGTGGTTGCTCCATGGTGCTTCCTTAACAATAGCATGGCACTAATTGTTTCGGATAGCATAACTTTTATTTGCATAATTTTCTAATTTGGTTTACAAGGGATGTAAGCTTAGATCTTCAAATAAAGATTTCTCTCCCTAATATTTGCCTCTTTATTTGCTGGGCTGGTTGGTAATTGGCCCATTGTTTGGCACAGCTTTTTAGAATTTGTTTCGAGAGTTTACAGGTTATAGGTACCCCCCTCTGTAGCCTTTTTAAATTGTATATGATGTCCTTATTTATACATATTTTGCTTTAGTCCTAAAGCAACTTCAGGATTACCTTTTATGTTTGGTTAATCTAGCTATAAATTAAATTAGTTTCATATCCAAATTTAAGCTTCATACTGTAAATACGGAGTTTGGTCTGGGCAGCATCTTGGATTACCTATTTACTTGCAGAGCAAAAGATGTACAGCTAGGTCATTAACATTTGGACAGACTTTTTTTTTTTTTTTTGTATAAAATGTGAAGAACTACAACTTTTTTTTTTTTTTAAACGGTCCCTTCATTTCAGGGGCTCAAAAGTAATTGGACAAATTAACTAATTGTAAATGTTAATTTCTTATACTTGGTTGAAAACCCTTTGGCAATGACTGCCTGAAGTCTTGAACGCATGGATATCACCAGATTAGGTTTCCTCCTTTTTTAATGCTCTGCCAGGCCTTTATTGCTGCTGTTTTCAGTTGCTGTTTGTGGGCCTTTAGTTTAGTCTGTTAACAAGTGAAATGTAGCTCAATTGGGTTGAGATCAGGTGAGACTGACTTGGCCATTCAAGAATATTCCACTTCTTTGTTTTAAGAAACTCCTGGGTAGCTTTGTTTTGGCTTATTGCCTATCTGTATTATGAAATGCTGACCAATCAGTTTGGTGTCATTTTGTTGTATTTGAGCACATAATATGCCTCCTGAATACCTCAGAATTCATCCGGCTGCTTCTGGCCTGCCTCACAACATAAATATACACGAATGACGATGAATAGACACGAATGGCTTGGGCATATATGTCTGCCAGTGCCACTACTGGCAGACATATATGCCCAAGCCATCGCACTGCTTTCACCATGTTTTACAGATGTGGTATACTTTTGGTCATGTACCACACCTTCCACATTTTTGTCCTTCCCTTCATTCTGTAATCATTCTCCTTTTGACTGCCTGTTTTCTTTACCGCAAAAGATTCCAAATGCAAGCACCACGCCTCAAAACCACCTCCAGGCCTTATCTGCTTAATTGAGGATGACCTAACAAATAACTTGGTTACCCCTGCCCATGAATGCCTTTGAAGTGTCCAATTACTTTTGATCCCTTTAAAAACAGGGTGGCAATTTTTAGGGAGCAGAAACTCCTAAACCCTTGTTTTCCCTTCAAATGAAAGCTGAAAGTCTGGACTGTTTTCCATAAACGGGTAAAAAAATGTCTGTGTCCAAGTATTTATGGACCTAACTGTATGTAGAGCTCATCAGACCTGTTTAAAACCTATTTAGTTTGAAACGTCCTTAAATATTTTGTCGTTTTCCTGTTTTACAATTTTCGTATAAACCATTTTAACTGTTGAGCTGTTCAAATAAACCATTTGAGTAGAAATTTGCTGTTTCCAGTTTTGTCAGAACTAAAATTTTCAAAGTAGTTGTACTTTTTCTTGAGCTCACATGGGGTTTACTAAGCATCATGGGAAAATCATGGGTAAATCTTATGTTGGGTTGTTATGGTCCCCAGATTTCTCTGCAGTGCTGACTGCGAAGACATGAAGTATCACTCTCTCGCAGGTGAGCGGGGCTATTACAGCCTGCGGCCCTGTTAGACTATTCCCACCCGTCCTCCTTGTGATGTGCCTCCCAGCCTGGGCTGCGCTGGTCGGGTGAAGGTAGGCAGCACCATACGTGCTTAATGGAGCCATTCTCCACCGCAGTCCCCCACCAAAGGGTAGGCGGTTTAGGCTGATGGTGAGCCTCTAGGGGATGCCCCTCCCGCACTATTGCCCCATGCCCCATGTAGCGGTGGGCCCTGTACAAAGGGTCGCCATCCTCCCTCGTTCCCCCCCGTAGCCTGGGGGGAAAGAAAGGGGGTGGGGGTGTGTGGTGGTCTTAGTGTATGTTTACACGTTATGGCCTTAGTCTTGCCCCGGACTGGTATTCCTGGTGTCAGAGCCACGCCGTTTGCATTTTACTGTGTATTTGTCGCCGTGCGCACCTCTTCCTTTACTGGAAGTGCTACCGGGCGGTGGCGTCGCCTCAGACGCTGCGGCGTCTTCGTTGGCAAATCCTTTTCTAAGTGTGTCATACACTTCGCTCCTCATGACAAGTTGAAACTATCTCAAAGTTTCACGCTCTTCGGGGGGCGGCGACCCGTCTTGGCGCGCTCCGCGTCACAGCCCGCTCTGGCCCGCCCTTCGAGGTTCGCTTGGCGCCATTTTGATGCTGGTCGCTTGCATGCGTGGTAGCGGTCGTCCTCCCTTGGTCTGTAAGTGCCCTCGGGGGCGGTTTTCATGATCCTTGATTACTACGCTTGGTTCTGACACCCCTTTATTCCCTTTATGTCTTTCAGACTGGTGAACACCATTGGCTTCTCCCGGCCCGGTGTAAAATTATAGCGGGCCTTGTAATATTCTCCCACTTCCCTAGCGGGTCTTTGGGGCATCCAGAGTTACTTGTGTAATTCCCTACTGGCATATTGTGCCTTGAATAATCACCATATGGAGGCATCTCAGAATTATGTGACCGGGGTCCCTCTGGGACAAGACCGGCGTTGTATAGCGTGTGGACAACCCCATGCTGATGCTGACAGGGCACGGGTCTGCGTACCCTGTGCCGAGCAAGCCCTGGCCCTGCAATCAGGTTGGCCAGTGGCTACACCTAGCTCAAATTCACCTATCTCCCCAGGCTTAAATAAATCTCAGCCCGCTGTGCCTTCCACACTACCTACGGCTCAACAGATTATTGCACCAGGAAGCGGCACCTGTCGCCTCATGTTTCTGTATGTTCTATGCGAACCGAGGAGTTTACTACTCCGTGTGACTATACCCCTTCTAATGAAGGGGAGTTGTCCTCAGGCTCATCTGAGAGGCCGAGGAGTCATGACGATTCTGGCCCTGAATACTGGGGCCAGTGTGACACTGACGACCTGTTGCTTAAGGTCTTTAAGGCACTGTCTATCTCTCTCCCCGGTCAGGTCCCCAAGCCTAGAGGGGAGCGTTTCCATACTGCGACTGCACGTTTGGAATTTGTAGAACAGGCTCATTTCCATGCCCTTGTGCTCAAGGAATGGGAATGCCCCAGTAAACTTCCAGGGGACTGGGATAGGAAATACCCTTTTCCCCTTGAGGTGGTTAATTGTTGGTCATCGCCCCCCGTGGTGGATGCGCCGATCATAGGGGTCCCTAATCCCCCCTTTATTACAACCCCTGCTTATAGTACCCTTCGGGATGCTGAGGACCGGCGCATTGAGCTGCTGGCCTCCCATGCCTTTTCTTGTGCTGGGATGGCGCTGCGCACGGTCTGAGCCGCAGCTATTACTGCAGTGGCCACTAGACCCCTCATCAGAAAGTTGCTTGATCATCAACTCGAGGATCTCCCCTGGGAGGTGTTTAATGCACTCTCCAGTTGTGATGTATTTGTAAAATTTATTCTATTAGCGCTGGATGACGCTATTAGAATGTGTGCAAGAACTTCTGCCCTTGTGGTGGCTATACGTCGCTTGGTCTGGCTGCGACAGTGAGGTGCCGATGATGCTACTAAAAAGACTGTTACTGGGGTCCCCTTCAGAGGGCAACGCCTATTTGGGGCCTGCCTAGACCTGTTCAGTAAAAAGGGCAAATCACCCCTTCACAGACGGCCGTCTCGGCCCCCTCGGGGCAGGGGCACCCCTCCTCCCCCCTACCTTAGTGTTAAACAGGAACCAGGGGTGTCCTTCCGGATTTTTCGTGCAGACTCCTGCCCCACGAGCAGCAGACAACGCCCTGGCCCCTCCGGCGGGGCTAAGCCCAAATCTTCCACCAAACCCCCTCAAGCATGATGGGGCGCCCTTGCCCGTCTGGGTGAGGGGATGGCTGCAGCACCTTGCTCTCATCAGGAGGCATCTCGCCTCATTCTGGTGGATTCAGGAGGTTGTGTCCTCCAGATACAGGATATGAGTTTGCTGCACGGCCTTCCCCAGTTTTGATCAGGTCCCAGGTACTCCTGGTCCCTGCTGCTGTTCAGTTGCTGGCGCAGGCCATGCTAGGCCTGCAAGGTCTGAGGGTCTCTTGCAGATTGACCGTAATAGGCAGGGGCCGCTATACCAACCTTTCCACAGTCTCCCAAAGGAGGGGTCGGGTTGGCCCATTCTGGATTCACAGCGATTCTCTAATTACAGGCAGTTTCTGCATGGAAACTCTGAGCTGGGCCATCAGCACCTTGCGCCCAGTGGGCTTCTTGCCGTCTGGGGAACTCTAAAATGCTTGTTACATCCCTGTGCCCTCAGGTCTCTGAGGCTCTTCAGGTTCGTGTTGTCCAACACTGTTAATTGTGGCCTTATCTGGCCTCTAACTCCCAGAGTGTTCACTCAGGTGCTGACGATAGTGATGTCTCTGAGACCAAGGGGTCCGCGCGATGACTACTTGGACGCCCTTTCTCACTTCCCTGTCTGTGTCAGGCTAAGTTGGATACCCGGCTCGTGGGTCCATTGGGAGTCATTTGGATGGGTGATCAATCACCCCGAGTCCTCACTGTCCCCTTAAGTGGTAACTCCATTAATAGGAATGATTCTGGATTAGGTCCAAACCAGATTCTCCCTTTCTCAGCAATTTGGTGGGCAATCTGGTCACATAGGCTCAGTCCCTCATTGCTGTCCCGGTCTCTTAACACCAGGCAGAGATGCAACTGGTGGGGCCGTTGGTAACTTGCTCGGAAGAGGTCCCTTATACTCAGTTCCCCTTGAGCCCTTCTGCGACTTCTATTGGTAACACAGGACAGGGATCCAGCACCCCTGGAGCAGGGTCTGTGGGCCTTCCCACCGGTAAAGTTTTTCTCTTGGAAGTGGATGAACTCAAGGGACCTGTCTGGAGGCAGTTCCTTCTTGCCCCTTCCTGGAAACGGTCACCATGGATGCCATCCTATCAGGTTGAAGGGGGAGGTTTTCTTCTGAAACTCCCTGCGATTCTGGGGGTGGTGGGGCCCTTGGAAGGTCCTTACGCCTATTGGTTTACTAAACAGTGAGTGTTTTTCAGTTGGCTCTATCTCGCTTGACCACTTCCCTTCTGGGCTTGCCAGTTTGGGGGTGCTCGGTCTGTCTGACGACAGATGTCCTACATTAATCATTGCAAGGGGCCTGGAGCTGGCGGACCCTCCAGGAAGTGTCTGTTCCTTTTCTGGGTGGAGACAATGCTCCCTGCATGTTAGTGATATTAGCTCCAGCGGAGCCCCTCTGCGACAGGATGTGCTAATCCCCGTGTCTCTATGGAGTCCAACCAGTCGTGGATCTGTTGGGTTCCGTCACCTTCACAGGCTATCGGCCTTTGTTTCCCTGTCCCAGGATCCTATGTCAGTGGTCCGGATGCCTTAGTACCGTCTTGACAAGACGTTCGGTTCTGTATGTCCTTTTCCATTCCCTCTGCTAAGCAGGGTTCTGCGTAAGATTGCTCTGGTAAGGGGACCAGTGATTCTGGTGGCCCCCAGGTGCCCTAGTAGAGTGTGGTTTGCAGACATGGTACTGAGGTCAGTAGTTTTCTGTACCTTGCCAGGAGTGCCAGATTGATCACTCAGGGTCCCCCTTTACGTCACTCCAATCTACAGTCCCTGGCCTAGTCGGCCTGACTGCTGAAACATACATCTTGATGGAGACGGGCTTATCTGTCTCGGTGTTTGAGACTATGGGAAGGCTAGGAGTAAGCTTCTTCCTCGTCTTCTGTTGTAGGGTATGGCATACCCACATTGATTGGGGTGAGTCTAGCTCTCTTACCTGTTGGGCGTTCTCGGTTCCCAGGGTTCTAGTGTTGTTTTCAGCATGGATTGGAGTTGGTTCCCCAACTCGGTACTCTGATGGGTCAGGTTCTGCCCTGTCCACCTTGTCTTAGTAGTCTCTGGTTCAGTCTTCCTTGGTTAAGACTTCCTTCAGGGGGGGCTCATGTGCGTCCTCCATGTAATCCTATGGTCCTTGTTTGGATTGAAATTGATTTTCATTCTGTCTACTTGCAGGATTTTGGCCCTTGGTCCTATTCAGGATGCTGTCTGGCTGTCCTTACCCTCAAGGTTGTCCTTCTGGTGACTGTTACCTTGGTCAGGCGTGTGTTAGCGGGCGGCTCTGTCTATCTAGCCCCCATTCCTTGAGATACACCAGGATAAGGTGGAGTTCCGCCTGAAGCCGGATCCTCTGCATCTGGAGGTGTCTTATGTTCATTAATTCGAGATATTGTTATCGGGAAAGGGTTCTGCATTCCTTATACAGGTGTTGAAGTTTCTCCTTGGGAGTCAGTGTCCTTTAGGGGAACTGAGGTTCCTTTGGGGCTTGTGGTCATTACCTCCTGAATGTGCCCGATCTCATCTGCTCTCGAGAGTTGGGCAGCTTTGGTCCTGGTTATTACCTTAATGGATGTTACTCCTGGTACTTTGTTCGGCCTTTTGGCTTCTGCCAAGTCTACTGTAGCGATTGGATTTGTCAGGCTGTTACTCAGGCCTATTCCAGCAAGGGGAAGAATCTCCCTTGTCGCCTTGATTCTTTTTCTACTTGTGCTTGATGCCTCTTGGGCCTTTTAGCACCGGGCTTCTGTTGAACTGGTTGGCTAGGCTGCTACCTTGGCCTTCTGCTCATACCTTTTTTGCAATGTTTTTACAAGATTGATGTTAGGGCCTCAGCTCATGATGTCTTGGCCGTATGGTTCTGCAGGTGACAGTGGTTTTAAACTGTCTGCTGTTGTCTTTTTTGTTGGGGATCCCACCCTACTTTATGGACACTGCTTTTGCATGTCCCAAGTGTAAGTATTATATCTGGAGCAGGACGTACTGTATACTAAGAATAATACAATTCTGTGGAATATTCACCTGTAGAATTGATATTTGTATACAGTACGTCCTGTTCCACCCCACCCTGGTTTTTACATTTTTCTGGATCCCCTGTATGGTGATTGGTATCATTGTTATCATTACCAGTTCTGGGTGTTTTAATTCTCCTGGCTTCTTGTTCACTGCTTTTCAATGCTGGGGATTTGTGGGAGGTCCCTGGGTATTTGAAGGGCCGGGAGGGGCCTGTTTTGCATGTCTCTGCAGTGCAGCGCCATCTGGCGGAGGATAACCCAAGTGTAAGTATTATATCTGGAGCAGGACGTACTGTATACAAATATCAATTCTACAGGTGAGTATTTCACAGAATTGTATTTTTAAGCCTATCATGGTGTTGAAGTCTTTACACTCTGGTAATATCTGCCTGTAGCAGCAGACTGGTGAAGATTATGCAAAGTTGAAACCCACCCCCTTGTAGGCTCCTCCTGCAGGAAGGGATGTTGCTTCCCCCCCCCCCCCCCCCCATGTTCTTATTCCCTTCATACTTCATGGTGGCCCTTGCAGACCCTGACCCCCCCCCCCCCCCCCCCAAGGAGGAAACACAAAACTGAACAGAGCTTAAAAACAAAACCCCACCCCTTCTCCTCCTAATCGGTTTTGTGTTTCTTCCTAGGAAACTGCTGGACAGTAGGCAACGTCACTTTTCTCAAAACATCCTTAGGGTAGCATACTCTTGAGACCTTATGGATCTGCCTGTATATAGGAACACATGACCACCAGAAATAAAGCTTTGGCTCCTCCCAGTGTCCAGTTCTTTGTGTTCCTGTCGTGGGCACGAGCCAGGCCATCAACTCCTGAACCAATGGGTTTAGGTAAGTACCGGCGCTGTGGGTGTTGTGCAGGGCAGACTCATTTCCTGGCAGGGGGGGGGGGGGGGGGGGGGGTTTAGCTTGCCACACTGCGAAGAGAGCAAGATGAGGGCACGTGCTCCCACTTTGTTTAAAGTATGATTAAAGCACGCTTGGGATACCTTATTTCAGGCATGGGGGGGGGACCATTCTATTCCCCTTTGTCCACATCTATGGGAGATTATGTATCAGATCAATGCAATCCAGATCCAGCTCCACCGATTACTCTGTCCTCTGCTTGGTCTGGGAAGAAAAGGTCCAGCTCTGCTCCGGTAAGTCCTTTTTTTTCTGTTCGGGATCAAGATTTATAGCTACAGTATCATTGGATCCTCACAGCCTTTCCCCCTCTTTTGTTGTTTTAGACCGAGCCCCCCTAAATCATCTGCCTTGAAATTATGTAATGCTAAACCTGGCTCCAAGGCTGAGAATGAGAGGTAGATGTCAATGTGAAATAAAGTTGGCTGACTCCTATAAGAAGCTTCTTTGTCAGTCCTGTACTGAAAGAGTTGTGAGTAAAGAATGTCGGCCCAGTATGACCCATATGGTGCAAGTTCTGAAGGATCGCATGTCTTCCTCCTTTTGAGAACCTGAAGACCTGGATTTGTCTGGGAGAAGTGAATTAGTGGGGCGTCCCTTTGATGCACCTTTCTATTTTAGAGGGCAGGAGTCTGAGCACTCGGATGCTCTTATTTCCAAGGAGGATGAGGGCCATTCACTTCTGAGGGAGAGGGCCAGGATCAGAATCATCCACTCGGTTAGATTTCTCTTTTCCCTGGATTAATGAGTGGTATCTAAGCATGACTTCGTGGAATAGGTGTCCTAAGTTGGATGCACCTTTTGACAAAAGGTTTCTAAGTGAAGGGATTTGGTCTTTTGAGGATTTTGGCATCCTTGGGGACCTGTTAGACAAGGGGATGGATTTCCTTTTAAAGAAGACCTGGCAGGCAAAATGTTATTCTTTTTAAGCTTCTGGAGCCAATTTAAATTCTTAGGTTTAAGCCATGTTTGTTAAAGCAGACTAGTATTGACGAAATGTTGAAGGCTTTACCAATACTTTCAGTGGTCTCTCTTCTGTCGGATGCTACAGCTGAATCTGTTTGGGGTCATAGCTTACTTGGATGATCTACTTTTTGCCCCAAACTGGGAGAAATAAATCCAAGATCTATGTATAATGATGGTTTGGTTGCCTCAACTAGGTTGGATTACTGAATTACGAAAAGTCCAGTCTAGTTCCGACTTAGGACATGGCTTATCTAGTTTTTGAGATTAATACAGAATATTGTCTTCCCAGAAGATAAAAATCCTCCAGGATGCCGTTTTATATTTGTGCTACGGACAGACGCCTTAAGCTGTGCGTCAAGATATGGGGGGGTTTGACCTCAGCCTTCCTGACAGTAAGGCAAGGGTCAGCTACATTCAAGGTCTCTCCAGCTGCACATCCTGAACAGCTGGGACAAGTGTAAGGAATCCCTGGAGAGTTTGATAGAGATCCTCAATCTGGTAAAGGGCACACGGAGGTGGTGACTGTGCAAAGACAGATTGGTCAGCGGTCTAGCTTGAAGATGTCAGTCGTCAGAATTTCCTCTTGGGATGTCTCCTCATGGGGTTGGGGGGGCCATTGCGGGTCCTTGACTGCACAGGGAAAATAGTCCAGAAGGCCTAGTTAGTTGTCAAACCTAAGAGTTGATAACTGAGGGGTTGTTGCGTTCAGATCAGAACGGTCAACACAATTACATACTTTAATTGTCGGGGGGGGACAAGCTCTCTCCTCTCACAGAAAGCTGCAATGGAAATTCTTCTTTGGGCAGAACCAAATCTGTCAGCTATTCATCTGAGGAGGTGCCTAAATCAAGTGACGGACTTTCTAAGATGTCCTCCACTGTCAGAGGCAGAGTGCTCTCTAAACCAGGAGGTAGAGAAGAATGCACTGCCTCAGGCCAGGGTGCTGTAAATAAGACCACCAGCATTGCCCTTCTGCTGCCTTTGCTTCACCACCGCTGCTCGGGGACAAGTAACCAGGCCCTTCTTTACACCAGACAATGCCTTCTCTCTCCAAGTTCGGAGACCCAGAGGGGACATTTCTGTACACCCCAATAGGTGATAAAAAAAACAAATACATACTTACCTCCCACCATGTCCCTGGTCGCTAACCAGCAACCCTCATGCGTTTCCAACTTCCCACTGAACCCTTCAAGGAAAGAAGGGGCAGCCTAGCCCAAGAATGGGTCCTACCCTGGAGACTGAGCTAGCTCCAGTGAAGGTAACTCCCAGGAGAGCCCCTAACCCTGACAGCAGTGGGTCACCCGGAGCACCACTGGAGTTCTGTAAGGGAGAGAGGCTTGCCATTATCCCTAAAAATATAAAAATAAATCTGGACATGTCATCCAACCTGTTTCCTTGGAGAGGAAACGCAAAACATTGAGGCCCAGGAGGAATGAGCGGGCTTTTACTGTTGTCCAGTTTGTGTTTCTTCTTCCAGGTGAGAGGTGATACTCGGCTAGCCGTCCTGAAGGATGTTTGGGGAAAAAAAACCAATATATAATTAAAAAGGTATATAGTGAAATCAGGGTTGTGCTATTCAATCCGTGCAAACACTTTTTTTTTTTTTTTTTTTTTTTAGAACCACAGTTTTCTTAAAACAATTAAATAGTTCGCTCGCCATGAGTAGAATAAACCGTAGCCACAGCAGTCCAAATAGTAACACCAACAATATTTAGATATAGGACACTAAGGATGTCCTGTATCTATTACTCCGCGGGACAAATGTTCAGAGATTCTCCACAGAGTGCTTCATAAATTTCACTTCAGTGTATTAATCCTACCACCTTATAAAGACATAAACACGTACCAGGTTTATAAAAAGAAACAAGCTTTTAATTCTAAACGTTTAGTTTTGGCTCTACTTTAGTGAATAAAATCGGCTCTTAGCTTTCAATCTCCTTTATACTCCCAATAATAAGAGGTTTCACAATATATAAATCTGATCTGTTCCAGTTTTAATATTAATTTAGGGCATAAAAAACAAAGAACCATCATAGCGCAATATTGCATTAATATCCCGGCCAGAAAGCCCCTTTGAACACCGCTTCCCAAATAAACAGTAAAATCCATCATATACAGTAAAAGCAAAGGAAGGATGGTGGCAACGAAACGCGTCAGGCAGAGCCTACTGACCATGGAATCTTGATCAGTTACGGAAGTTACCGAACCTGCGGCCGAGGTGTCGGAGCGCCGTACATGTTGCTTGGCGGAAGTGGGAGAGCTGAGCCACGCAGCCTTCCTTTGCTTTTATATGCTGGATTTTACTGTTTATTTGGTAAGCGGTGTTCAAAGGGGCTTTCTGGCCTGGATATTTATGCAATATTGCACTATGATGGTTTTTTTATGCCCTAAATTAATATTAAAACCGGAACAGATTTGATTGATATCATGTGAAACATCTTATTATTGGGAGTGTAAAGGAGATTGAAGGCTGAGAAGAGCTGATTTTATTCCCTAAAGTGGAGCCAAAACTAAATATTTAGAATTAAAAGCTTGTTTCTTTATATAAAGCTGGTATGTGTTTATGACTTATAAGGTGGTGGTATTAATACACTGAAGTGAAATTTATGAAGCACTCGGTGGAGAATCTCTGAACATTTGTCCCGCGGAGTAATAGATACAGGGCATCCTTAGTGTCCTATATTTAAATATTGTTGGTGTAACAATATATAATTATCCTGGAAATTCCTGCAAAAATCACAGTTAAACATATATAGCAAGAGTAACAAGACTCTGGTTAACTGGTAAGGGATCCAAGGGACCCCCTTTACTATTTCAAAGGGTAGGGGGGCCAGCAAATTGCCATCTGCCATGGTGCCAGGTGACGTGCCATACCATACCCCCAATGGTCAGGTGCTATGGAAGAGTCTGAGGCCCATCAGCACAGCCGGTGTTCCTCCAGGGTTACCACAGGGCCCGCTGAAGACCATAGAGACTAGTGCCCTGGTAAACAGCTCCACGCCCTTGCGACAGCGGCACCTCCTTCACAAGGAGAATTGTTTCAGTGCAGTTCAATGCAGATATTTGCTGTCCCCCTTATTAAACTGTAGCAGCATCCAAAATCCGGATCCACTGAAGCGCCATTGTTCGAAGGGACCTGAAGACACATTTGACTGGATGTCCGCTTTATCCGCTGAAATAAACATGGATATATGACAGGAAGCACAGCCTTGATCTTCCATTACACTCCTTACTTGTGTTCTGTGGATGTATTTGTGTTTTTCCGGTTATCCTCGGCCTCTCTGCTCATGCAAGAGCCATTGAATCAGGGGAGAAGGTGAGTTTACAGGGCGACCTGGGGGTTTCACACAGTGGGGCATCCCAAAACTTGGTTCCCAGGGAGGGAGGGAGGGGATCAAGCAGCCCTGGGATGTTATAGATTCCAGGGCCGTCAGGCTTGGGTTTTGGTCCACCTATACCCAGATAGGAAGTTTATGTCATCACCTTCTATCCCCAGCCCAGTGCCCCAAAAAAAGCCTGTGTTTCTTTTTTTACTAAAAGCCTTGCCCAATATTCATAAAAACACTAACAGGAAGCGGTGTGATCCCATATGCCAATTAATTCAGTTCCAAGGTAAACTGACGTCATAGGATCGATTTAGCACCAGGTGAGAAAACTCATCACCACTGCCATTCAATTTATTATATACCTTGGGGGGTGATACAGCAACCCAATGTAAATTTTCACCTGGTGCAGAATCCGCCCCAAAGACAATGAAAGAGCAGTTTTCTCTCCTAAAAAAAGAAGTGAGTTTTCTCACCTGGTGTTGAATCGACCCTACAATGGCAGTTATTTTAACTGACAGGACCAGATGGTCTTTTCTGGTTATAAGATCACGCTCAGTCTGATAGCTTTGCTGGCTGAAGTGGAGCTGAGAAGGCTGAGGTCCTGCCAGGGAGCGTGTTCCTGTACAGCAGGGGCATCTTAATTTGGGATACCCTAGCAGCAAGCCTGATATTTGGCAGAGGTGCTCACCCGCAACCATTGCTGGCAGCTAGTCTTGCGCTCCCGGGCTGGCCGCCACCCAGCATTGTGCAAGCCTGATTGGTGGTAGTGTGGAGTACCAGGCCAGGGAACACAGGGTGGGTGAGTATTTCTGCCTGATAAAGAGCTTGCTGCCAGGTTGCTCCAAATCAGGATGTGCCCCTGCTGTGTAGGTAAGAAGGCCAGCAGTCATTTTCACCTGCTCCACTTTATTTTTTGAGTCTGGGAGGCTCGGCTCATTCTGTGTTAATATTTATATAATTTTATAAGGAGGGATCAGCACCACCCCTACTATAATAAACACTAGGGAGTGTACCAATCTGCTCCTTAACACTATACAATCAAAGAAGACACTACAACCTAATGATATAAAAATATACATTTTATTCACATTTCTATCACAGGATAAGCCACCAAATACAAGGTGTAAGAAAGTACTAGTTATTGATATCAATATTTAGTACTTTCTTTCACCTTGTTACATTAACTGTCTAGTGAGAGTAGACTTTGTGTGATTCTCTTGCTTGTTGTTAATCTTTAGAATTTATTGTGTAGTAATTGCATGGTAAAAAAAGGAGGGACTCATGAATTAATAAGAGGGATCCTTTAGTGCGTAATTCAACTGGTATACCAGCCCGTTAGGATATTTGCTATAGATAAACTTACAATATAATTCATTTATTATATTGGGTCCAGGATAGACAGGCTTTTGTGTGTCTGTATGTTTTATGTATTTGGTGGCTTATCCTGTAATAGAAACTTGAATAAAATGTCTATTTTTATATAATTAGGTTGTAGTGCCTTATATTCGGCTCTATCAAGAGGTTTCTCTGTGTTAATATTTATTTGTGGGCCTGAGGGGTAGGATTCTGCTGCATAATTATTTCTAGGGGTGTTGGGTCTATTGCATGCCTGCTTGTCTTAGGACTTAGGAAACATGGTAGAGCCATTCTTCCTGCATGTTTTAGCCAAAACCCAGCTCGTATAGATTCCCTCCCCCCGGGGCATCCAAAATTGGGATGCCCCACTATGTGAAACCCCCCAGGGTCGCCCTATTCACTCACCTTACTCCCTGGTGCAGCGGCACATGCGCTCTGGCAGCCGCATTGCCACTATCCCTCTAGCAGGGCGCAGCCATTTGTGAATGGCCGGTGCGGGCCGCTCCCTGTTAGAGGGAAGCAGGGGATGCAGCCGCCAGCGTGCTTGGAGTTGTTGGTCTTAGATGGCTGCTGATTGGATGAGCGGCCACACATGCGCCGCGGGACGGGGGAAGATATGCAATCTATTGCATATCAAACAGGAATCACAAATGTTTATACAGGGCCAGATTAATGAGTCTCAGTGGGCCTCTATGTATGACACTCCATACATGGCGATAAAGTTCTGTCTATGATGAATATTGCCAAAGAATAGAAAGACAAGAATAATAGAATGAATGACAAAGCATAGAAGGAATAAGGAATGGAAGAAATGACAAATAAGAAAGAGAAAAGAAAGGACCAAGAAAAGCAAGAATAGATGGAAAAAATAAACAAATATAACAAAGAAAGAACAAAAGCATAGAATGAATGACAGCAATAGAGAAAGCATAAAAGGAATGACAGGAAGAATGGGAGAAAAAAAACGAAGAGATGGAAGGACAGAAAGGAAATAAGAACTGGCATAAAAAATGAATGACAAAAAAAAGTAATAGAAGGGAAAGAAGAAAGAAAGAAAGAGAATGGCAGAGAGAACAGGCGGAAGAAACAAAAAAAGATAAAAAGAAGGTATAGAAGGACTGACAGAAAAAAAGAGGAATGACAGAAAAAAGTAATAGATGGAAAGAAGAAAGAAAGAAAAGAAAAGAAATGGCAGAGAGGACAGATGAAAGAAAGAAATAGATGAACAAGAAAGAATAAGATTAGAGGGAAAGAAAAGAAAAAAGGCACAAATCATTGGACTGACAGAAATAATAGAAGGGAAGAAAGAAAGAAAAGGAATTGCAGAGAAAACAGATGAAAGAGAGAAACAAAAGTAGATGGAAAGAAATAAAAATGAATATATATGTTATACACCAGCAGAGGGCAGTGCTAACTAACTAAGCCCCTACCGTACTGGCCACTCTATGGTGATTTCTTGCAGGGCGCCTGCGCTGTAAGGTCACTCGTCTCTTAGCAACCAGGAGAGCGACCGTAGCAACAGAAAGATGGTGAGTGCTGGGCTTGGAGCGGCGGGATGGCGGTGTGTGATGGGGAAGGGTTGGGCGGCATGGAGGCTGCTTGGGGCCGGTTGGAGGGTTGGCTAACGTCTTGCCGGGCGGGTGAGCCTGTCATGAGATGATTGTTGTGGCGGTGGCCACTGTGTGAGCTGTAAGGGCTACCTATGGGCGATCAGTGATGAGACACCAGGCTGCAGCTTGGTCTATGTGGCCCAGGCGCCCCCTGTGGGATCACTGGAGACCAGATCACAACATAATGCTACTGACCCCTCTGCCTTAAAGTGGACCAAACCTCATTTAAATGAGCGATTTGAGATGCCCTGCAGTGTCCCCCCCCCCCCCCCCCCCTTATAAACGCTTTGATCCAGCAATCCCACGACTGTGGCTTAAAGTGGACCAAAACCTTTGATTTTTACTGTCCCAGGTTTTGGTTCTTACCCCAGATACACATCCTGATTTGGAATTCCCTGCTGTGTGAATCCTGCCAGATCACCCACAAAACTTACGTTCCCTGGTAGCACGGCATATGTGCGGTCTCAATCAGTACTGCATGCTCTGCATATTAGACAGGGAGTGGGCACATCCCCAGCCCCCCTGCGGTGGGTGGCGTGGTCCTGCCCCCCCTGCGGTGTGTGGCGTGGTCCTGCCCCCCCTGCGGTGTGTGGCGTGGTCCTGCCCCCCCTGCGGTGTGTGGCGTGGTCCTGCCCCCCCTGCGGTGTGTGGCGTGGTCCTGCCCCCCCTGCGGTGTGTGGCGTGGTCCTGCCCCCCCTGCGGTGTGTGGCGTGGTCCTGCCCCCCCTGCGGTGGGTGGCATGGTCCTGCCCCCCCTGCGGTGGGTGGCGTGGTCCTGCCCCCCCTGCGGTGTGTGGCGTGGTCCTGCCCCCCCTGCGGTGTGTGGCGTGGTCCTGCCCCCCTGCGGTGTGTGGCGTGGTCCTGCCCCCCTGCGGTGTGTGGCGTGGTCCTGCCCCCCTGCGGTGGGTGGCGTGGTCCTGCCCCCCTGCGGTGTGTGGCGTGGTCCTGCCCCCCCTGCGGTGTGTGGCGTGGTCCTGCCCCCCTGCGGTGGGTGGCGTGGTCCTGCCCCCCTGCGGTGTGTGGCGTGGTCCTGCCCCCCTGCGGTGTGTGGCGTGGTCCTGCCCCCCTGCGGTGTGTGGCGTGGTCCTGCCCCCCTGCGGTGTGTGGCGTGGTCCTGCCCCCCCTGCGGTGTGTGGCGTGGTCCTGCCACCAGCCTATCTGAATGGCTGGGCACAGAAGCCCACCTCAGCCCAGAGATGCAGGGGATGCGACTGCTGATGTTTCCATCTCCATGGGAGCCACCGGAAATGATAGGTTTACTGGGGGTTTCACACAGAAATTGGGAAGGAGCAGCGGCTGGCTTTTAGACTCCAGGGATGGCTGTCCAGGGTTTAGGTCCGCCATACTCCGCAGCCACGCTGCAGCATCTCCATTAAATTCTTCCAACGAATCCCT
The DNA here is from genome assembly GCA_027917425.1 of Gastrophryne carolinensis. NCBI lineage: Eukaryota > Metazoa > Chordata > Amphibia > Anura > Microhylidae > Gastrophryne > Gastrophryne carolinensis. Next base: position 79,522,259 of record CM051244.1, read on the forward strand.
GGCAGGCAGACCTTTAACTTTAAACCAGACCAACACAACAAACAGCGCTCATATGCATCCCTCCCGAGGGCAATTTAGATTGCTGCACATAAAAAATAATTTACCTTTTCCTAACAGCTGCTGTGGTTAATTTTAAAAACAAAATGGCGGCTTGTGGATCTGCAGGCCACCTGCAAACAGGTGCTGCTAGGCTTCCTGTTACTGTACATTGTCAGTTATGTTAGTTGAAGCCAGGCAGCAGCATGGCTGAGATGCTGAAAGCAGAAGCTCCAAAATGGCTGCTACCTTTCTTTTCCAACTGGTTTAAACCTTTTGCAGTGGTGCAGAACATGGCTGCTGCCAGAGGCCCTCACATGCAGGAATCAAGATAAATATATGGGAAAACCAAGGGGTTTCACATTGCTTGGCATCTCAAATCAGGACAGTGAATCGTTAAAGTGGACCAACACCCAGGATTTTGACTATCCTGGGTTTTGGTCTGATCGGGGGTGCCCCTGTGTGAACCCCCCCCAGAAACCCCGAAAAACTCACCTCTCCTCGCCCCCACGTGACCGCCGCTGCCAATCCCCGCCGACGGACAAGCGGGAGGCAACGACGGACAAGAGAGCGCGCCCGCCGCCTCCTGCGCGTCACTCTTACAGGGCGCGCGCCCACGCAGGCCATTCACAAACAGCCGGCGCGGGTGCGCGTCCTGCTAGAGGGACGCGCGGGAGGCGGCGACGGCAGGTGCCGCTGGATCGTGGATAAGGTAGGGATTTAGGGGTTTCTGGGGGGTTTCACAGGGGTCTGATTGGTCCGGGAATCTTATAGATTCCCGGGCCGATCATGGGAGGGTGTTGCTCCACTTTAAAAGGAATGTGAACCCACAGAAACAAAATAGTTCTCACCTTTTCTCCTCCGCTGCAGCGCCCAGCATGTCCACTTCTCATAGAAGCTTCTGGGAATGGAACACTGGGCTTCCTCACATGCTGCTCCTCACTGTGAGTGGCGCAGAGGGTCTGGGCAGGGCCGGCTCCAGGGTTTTGTTGGCCCTTGGGCCACATGGTCTCAGTTTGCCCCCTTTGTCACATGTGACAGTAAAACTGCATATAGTTGATATCGGCAAACATTTAGTGAAATTTGGTGTAAATTCCTCAACTGAGTGTATGTTGCTGAGTGGATTGAAGTGAATAAGCTTTTTTACCTCATTAGTGTTTCACTCGCACAGTCCTAGTCTATTTTTAGTTCATTCCTGTCAGGCATCTTTTTGTATTAGCATTTATGAGGCGTCAGGTCTCTATGCTTCTAAAGAAGCCTAAGCCATTTACACCTAGGTGATAGACAAGCCTCACCATATGGAAGCCTGCCACCCCCCCAAGGCAGCTCATCTTCTCCCCACACAGACAGATCTTTCCCACTAAAAAGATGACTTATCCAACTAAATTGTATTATAGTATTACCATTGATACCTGGTGGCAGCCTTGCCGCACGTACCGCTACCCAGATGGAGCTTAGCGTTGCAGTGGTGTGTGTGTAGTGCGATTTAGTCCAATTCAATCAGACAACCAATCGAAAGGTCTGAATGTCTCATTGGGATGCCCCGATGTGTGAAACCCCCCAGAACGCCGCTATTCATGGGGCACATGTGCGGCTTTCATCCAATGAGAACCATCTGCCATGACTATGTCATTCGGCAAATGGCTCTCATTGGACAAGAGCCTGCGCATGCGCTGTTGGAAGAAGAGGTGAGTAAGTAGCAGCGTTCTAGGGGGTTTCACACAGCGCGGAATCCCAATTAGGAAAAGCCAACAGCCAGGGATGCCCTAGGGAGAGGGAATAAGTCTGGTTTAGCTCCACTTTAATCATTTTATCCACCTTTGAAAACATTCAGCTTATCCACCAAAAGCTAAGTGCTTTCTAAGGTGGGTAAGCTAAATGGTTGCACTTGCAATAGTACTAGTACAGATGCAGAAAATAATATAACTAAAGATACAGTGCTGACAGGCTTCCTCTGCCTCGCGGCTGTCAGCGTAAACTCCGCAATCACCACTGACACTGACAGCATGGTGCTGGAGGGGGAGATAGCCGAGGCCACCAGTCAAACAAGCCAGCGTCCATGGGCGGGGCTGGCACTGACGCACAACACAGGCAGCCAATTTAATAGGCTGTGCTGCCTCAGTTACTCCCCCCCCCCCCCCCGGCCCTTGGCAGATGCCCCACCTTGCCGGTTCTGGGACACATGTCTGCGGCGCTGCCCGTTCTTAGAAATCGGGAAATTCCTGAGCAGAGGACCAGTTGGGTGCTGCTGCGGGGGAAAAAGGTAGGTAGCTTTTTGTATGGGTTTTCTGCGGGGGAGAAAAGGTAAGTAGCTTTTTGTATGGGTTTAAAATGGATCAAAACCAGCTAAATTAAAAATACTTATTCATAGGGGACATTCCAAATTGGGATGCCCTGCAGTGTGTATCAATCAGTATTACTCTCTGCTTTGCCACAGCATCCCCCCTCCCTCCGCTCTGTGCGCCCCCATCAGCAGACCATCAGGTCTACCAGGCAGACAGAGCGCTCTGCTCTGCTTAGGTCCACTTTAAAAGAGTAGAAGCATGGCACCAGTGATGCCTGTATATGGGCTTTAGTTTAATCAGATTTTTATTGACATATGTAAAGAAAAACTTTAGACAATAACTAGAGTCTTAAAGTGGACCAGAACTCCCGGGCCGATCCATTCCCTCCCTGTGGGGCATCCAAAATCGGGATGCCCCGCTGTATGAAACCCCCCAGGTCGCCCGCTACACTTACCTTAATCTCGGTCCAACGGTGCACGTGCCGTCCCCGCTATCCCTCTAGCAGGGCGCATACCCGGAACTGCTGAGCTAAGACGTAACTCAGACATGCATAGCTCAGCGGCTCAGAGCGCGCTGATTGCGAGCACCCGCACATGCGCTGTAGGACCGCGGTGAGGTGAGTTGATGCGAGCGATCTGGGGGGTTTCACATAGCGGGGTGCCCCAGGGGAGTGGACCAAAACCCAGGATAGTAAAAATCCTGGGGTTTGGTCCATTTTAAACCTCCCCAGGTCTGCTCTCCATTGGCCACAAGTGGTCATGTGGAACATAATGGGGGTTACATCCCTTGTGACCAATTCAGTTGTGGCCAGTTAATTTTCACTGTGTAGGTTTGGCATGTGTATATGTATCTTTTGGGCACCAACAGGCTCCATAAGAGCTCGGACCAGGGATGAGCGATGGCGAGTAAGAGCAAGTGCTTTGCCTGATTTTGGCCGTTGTTTTAATTTCTTACCAATTTGGGAGCAAGGTTG